>MU602933.1:7877-24411 GCA_025201865.1 Ramicandelaber brevisporus
GCCACCAGATACACTCACTCCTGACTCACTCACTCCATACTATTCCCTCCGATTCACTCTGTTTTTGTTTTGTTCCATGACATAAGCATACGCGATTCAATTAACACAAAACAGGACGCCATTTTTAAAAAAAAAAAAAAAAGAACAAAAAGATAACAAGGCCGATCATCCGCAGCGAAAGAATCGGATAAAAGTCTCATACGAGGCGCAGCGCGTTTCCGTGTCTTCAGGACTGCTTCGCTGATTCGCTCGGAAATTAGGAACAAATTATAATCGTGACCGAATCAAACGTAATGTTGAGTCTCGATGTTCACTTGCTCGTCTCAAAGCAACGCCAAGACCTTACACATTGCTCCCTACTATAAGTGAGCCGACATCCTGCTGTCCCTCTTTTGTATTCGATCTGTCTTCATTGCAACCAACAACAGCAGTGTAACAGCAAAAACAATATACAACACGACTCTTACCATTAGCCTCTTTGTTTTTCTTTCTTTGCCTTTTTTGATTATTACCTAACAATGTTCTCCAGTGCTCACCACGGTTCATTCACCTTCACGTCAACTGGCTCATCGCTTCCTGGCTTCTCAGCTAGTGAGCTATCAGGTATGGCCAAGTCAACAACGCAGGCACCAAACCCAATGCACAAAAGACGCGATTCTGATGCCTATTCCACTTCCTCGACCATCGTACCAAGAAGACAAGAACCAAAGCCAAGTCCAGAGCAGTTGCTGCACCTCCTCTTTGACTACTCGGCCTGCCCACAATCGCCCTTTGCCAACAAAATGTGATGCATGTGTCTGCAAAACTCTCTTCCTTCTTCCTGCGTGCACATAAATTGCGTCTTCTTCATCCACTAATTCTAACTCTAAACAACTGTCAATATTCCTTTATCAAAACTAATAACAAAATCATAAACACTCACCAAGACATCTTCCAAGAGTGATGGCAGAGCACCATTCACGCCTGTTGTTGTTGTCCCCTTCCCTCCCATTGATACTGTGATATCAATCGTGTGGATATCTGCTTGTTTTTTTTTTCTTTCCTCGAATTTGTTTTCTTCTCCTTCTTTTGAATAAGGTGGACAAGTGCCTCAAATGAAGCGACCTACACATCTTGGTGCCGAGACGCTGCCAGGGTCATTCGACAGATCAACGCAGTCTCGCGCGCCACCAGCCAACGCAACAGTGGCCTACGTTGTCGTTCGTGGCCTCACCAGAGGCTTGGCGCTGAATCACGAACAGTTGAAGAGCCACTGCATTCGAAGTCTTCCCAGCTGCATAATCTACTCTGTGAACACCTCAGCAGCAAACACAGTGTATATTGAGCTTGATAGTCGAGTGAATGGCGAGAAGCTTGCAAACATCCTTGTCAAGGACCTATTGAGCCAATTCAGCATTACAGCTGCTGTGGTTACTGGACCAGCCCTTAGCACATTGATGAAAAAGTATAATCCAAATTCATCACCATCAGCGAGATCATTCTCGGCATCATCATCATTATCAACCACAACGACAGCAACTACAGCATCAGTGAGACTATTAACATCATCAGAAACTGCAGCATCGACAGCTGGACGTACATTCCTGTCTAGTCAGCTTGATAGTCCTGGTTCTATTCGTATCGGTATTGTGAATGATCTTCGTGGTAGAAGTGCTAGACAATACGAACAACACGAAAGAGACCAGAGTCGGTCTCGCTCTCCCGTTCGGAATCGCGGCGGACGGTCTCGTTCTCCAGTACGACATGACAGACGCTCTCAGATTCATCCAGTCTCTCCATCGCCAGTGAGAACAGTTGGCTACAATGAATATAGCAGATTAGGATATGAAGAAGGTGACAACGGTGCCAGTATGTCGGATTTGGAAGGTGACAGAAGCCCACTGCTTAGAGTGGACTCACATCGCACAGCATCAGGTAGGGTTCGTGCTGCTAAAATGGCGGGCATCAGTGCTAAAGGTTTGCCACGCTATCTTCGCTCTCGACTGATAAATGCAGCGCCACTCGACTGCGTTATATGCTGCGTTGATATTGACAAAGATATGGTAACATACTGTGAGGAGATTGGTGGAGCAATGTCTGGACATGGACTATGTTCAATTGTAATTAGCGAAGTGCCCAATGCAGGCTTTCTGGATGAAGTTCTTGATGCAGCCTCAGAACAGCTGATATCATATGTCATGGTGCCATTTTTTATGAGAAAAGGTCAGTATTATCGACTTAATGTCTATGAACTCCAGAGAGATGCATCTACTAGGCTACGAAATGGCTCGTTGTATAAGCAATTGCAGCCCTCGCTTTCAAGAGCTCGTGCCATTGAGCACATAGCTCAGTCACTTAAACAAACGCACACAGCTAAGAACAAGAAGCAGGAGAAGAGGAAGCAGAATCATACAACCAATGACACTATTTTCTCAGTCAAAAGACAACTAACCTCTGCACATGCACCATCTGACATCAACCATAGAACTGAACATGAGTCTCATCTGTATTCACGTCACAGCGCTCCTCTTGCTGCTCCAGCATCTGCTCCGAGTGCTCCGAGTGCTCCGAGTGCTCCGAGTGTTCCTAATGTGCAGGAAGCAGTGAGTGTGTTGAGGCAAGCATTCCCCAATCTCGGTCAACACATTGCTGCATTGGAACAGGCAGCCAGTGGCACTTCTTCAGATCAACCGGCGCCAGCTTCAGCCTTAATCGGCTCCGTTTCGACGCCATCTGAGCAGAGCGCAGTTCCTCTCCCAGCAATTACAGCTGATCCAAATCAACTCCAACAGCAAGTTTTGGCTCAATATATGCAACTTCAGACATTAATATTACAACAGCAGCAGCAGATGCTCATGGCACAGCAAAGTCGTCAGCAAGCAACTGAGAGTACCTCTCTTCAATCTTCACAGTTACAGCCGTTTCCTCAGAATCTATTGGCATCAATGCCTCCGTTTTTACCACATCTACAACCTGCAGCAGCTGGTGTTGGAAAATACGAGTCAATCGGCAAAAGCGAGTCAGTCGACAACAGCAGCATCGTCAGCGATGAAGAAGATGTTGTATTTGTCAAGTCCGAGCCTGTTAAGTCTGAGCACAGTTGACCTTATTAATTCTCCTAGTATTTTTTTACTCCTTAACTTTCAATTCCATTTGAATTGAATGCCAACTATTGTATCAATTAATCCCCTCCCCAAACATCTGGGACTATGAATCGGAACGTACTGGTTTTGAAACCATTCTGCACTTTGCTGATGCTGTCTCCAGGTGAGTATCTGTATCTACCCTCTGAACACTCTGAACTCAATCAGCACACAATTATCCAAATATTCAACCAGTCATTCAACCAGTCAGTCAATCTCACAGATACCATGATAGTTCATTTAGTGTGGGTAGTGCTATGCGCAATAGCGAGTGTGATAACTGCGCAGCAACCAACTGCGATTCCAGCGTCTTTACGTGCGCCAATTACAACCATCACTCCAACGCCAGCCACAGACGCGACTCCTCTGGATGCAATTGACTCGGCATTCAGCAGTGTGCTTGCAAAGTCGCAATTAGCAACACCGACTACTTCTGTGATAATGACATCGACTCGAACTGAGACAGAGGCTGCAATTGCAACCAAGACTGCAACTACAACTGCAACTGACACTGAAACTGCAACTGCTACATCTGTATCTTGGCTTACATCAACTTCCACCAAAATGGCCACTGCAACCACTACCAAAACTGCAGTTGAGACTAAAACATCCACAGCTACAGCCACAGTCATCCACGTCACAACGGCCACCGTGACCCACTCGGCAGCCAAAGCCAATCTCGAAGGTGACTCTCCTGCCTCAGCCTCCTCGGCCCAACCATCAGCCTCAACTGCCGCTGCTTCATCGAGTCCAATGCCACCAATGTGCGCGTTTGTCAAGGAGCGCCAGGATATTCGCTCACTGTCTCGCGATGACATTGACCGCCTCATTCGTGCCATCGACACACTTCGTAACGTTCCATCAACCGATGTTCCTGGTCTATCTCGCTGGGAAACATTGATTTACTGGCACGCACTGGCGCAGCAACAGGTTCGCGTCGATGCGAGATTCTTCCCGTTCTATCGGGCATTCGTGGCGCGATTTGAAGATGAACTGCGTATGGTGGATTCAAACATTAAAAGTGTGCCGTTTTGGGACTTGGGTGCAGATGCATTGGCCCCAGAACAAGGTGTGCTGTGGAAGATTACAGCAAGTCCAGCGCCAGATACAGCTGCTGGGCCGCCGACAGTCTCGGCAGGCGTGCCACCGACGACTGGACAGCAGCAGCAGCCGACAAACAGTGTTACGGTTGTGGTGACAACAATGACAGTGACTTCAACAGCAACATTTACAACAACTACCACTGCAACCAGTACAGCCACAGCTACAGCTGTCTCGCAGCTCACAGAGACATCGGTCACTACGCAGACATCAACGGAGACATCCATCTTGACGATATCAGCCACACCAGAACCAACGCCAGTGCCTATGCCAGAAACGATCACGTCAACAGCCATCGAGACCGTCACAGCCACAGCCACAGCTACAGCTACAGAAACGAATTTGGCAACGATCACTACAACAGCAGTGAACACGGCTCAAGCAACTGCAACGGCAACAGCCATGATGACAACCACAATGACAGTGCTTGATGACGATTGGAGAACGCAGTCGCGAACTGTGGCGCAGATTACATTTGGTACACAGTCTTCCTCACCGGTTTCAGATGGATTGAACGCAACGCCAGCTGCCACTCCTCAGCTGCCGCATCCATCAACTTCCGCAGCACTATCGACTCCAGCTAACAATGTTGTCACCGCACACCCAATCCCCAAGACCAGCCGTCGTAGTGCAAGTAATCTGAATGCCGACCAGCCTTCAACGTCAGCAGCAGCAGCGACTCAGTCACAACAGTCGCTCTCGTGGGTGTCGACCAAGATGGACCAACTGCCAGGGCACATGTCTCGACCACATACGCGTGATATCTTCCGCCCCCACACCATCCTGCCTGGCGATCGTCTGTTCAAGCGTCAAGCACCAACTCAGCCAAATTCTGGTCCAGGTGCAGGTCCAGGTGCAGGCTCAGGCATAGGGATCGCCGGCGGTAGCGGTGAGTGCCTTCGTGACGGTCCGTTTGCAGCCTGGACTTTCCACGTCACTCCAGGTGGAGACTCAAGCTGCATTTCACGCACATTCGATTCAGCTGCTGCGTCTGAAACGGGCTGGATCAGCAACGACAGCAGCTCATCAGCTGGTCAAGCCGCCTCGGCTCCAAACGACGCTTCCTCACCCCCTGGCGGCAGTGCTACAAACAATAGCGGCAGCTCATCAAATAGCACAGTGTCTCGACTGCAGCAGCAGTTGCGACGCTGGCAATCATCTGACATTCTCAATGCCACGGTCCACAACACTCCACTATATCGTGACTTCAGACATCAAATCGAACTCGGTATTCATGCCAATGTTCACAACTTTATTGGTGGTACAATGCTGCAGGCATGGAGTCCAGCGGATTCGTTGGTGTTCTTGGCTGTGCATTCATACATTGACAAGCTGTGGAATGATTGGCAGCAGGTTCATGAGACGGGTAGCGGTAGTGTTAAGGGTAGCCGGTATGAAGGCAGTTTGGATGAAGCGCTGCCAATTGCCAATGTGCCGATTCGAGAGCTGATGGATGTTGACAAACTGTGCTATCGCTACGTTGAACACACGGGCAGTGCTGCAGTGTTTACACAGGATGATCCAATGTGGCAGCAGCAGCAGCAACAGCAGTCTCCAGCTGATAATGAGCGGGCCGATCCAGCACTTCCCGAAAATGGACCAGTCAACAAGTCTGGCATTGTAATTGGCAGAATTAGTAGCAAGGGAAGCAGTAGTCACCGATCGGTCGACAATGTATTAGTTGTAGGTGATGTCGGTTCGAATGCCACATCGTCTGCAGCAATGACACAGCATCGAGCATTCCCCGAAGTCGGCAGTGCATGGAATCGACTCTTTTCTCGCATTTCACAGAATGATATCGACCGCACTCGTTTGTACATGGATACAATCTCGCGTAGAGTCTCATCTCGATTGACATCAGTCGTCACTCAACAACAGCAGCAGCAACAGCAGCAACAGCGCCAGCGATTGCAAGACTCAAGAGAAGCACTCTCTGCGGCTACAGCAGCAACAGTAATGGTGAATGAAATGGCACGCAATCCATTCCCTCCAGCTGTGATTTCACAAGCAAAGGGTCTCGCGTCAGCTGCTGCATCCGCAAATCCATCCACTTCAGTCATACCAGAAGATGTCGATCAAGCACTGTGGGAACTCACTCTCAAGATTAGAGACACAAGGGATACGTTTTTGTTGCCACAATCTACCCAGCCTCAGCAACAATCGGCAGCTGCATCGACAGCTGCATCGACAACAGCATCGGCAGCATCGGCGATTGACTCGTCGAAAGGAGCCAGTATTCACGTCGAGGCACAGTTCACAGGTCGCACAGGTCCACGAGCGCTGTACCCAAATATAGTTGAGCAGGGCCACGACACGATTGGTGCTCTCGCGGCCACCGTGGCTTACATGCGAGATGCCTACAATAGAGGGTTCTCTGGGGTAGTATTGTCAATTGACTTTGAGCCGCCTTTGCAGGCTTTGTCTCTTTGAATGGCTAAAAAGTGAGCGCATGCTCTTCCTCCTTCACTCTTTTGTGTGCATCACTCCTTTTCTTTCCTTCTTTCTTTTCTTTTCTTTCTTTCTTCTCTTTCTGTAGCTTCTTTACTCCTTTATTTTGTTTATTTTGTTTTGTTTTTGTTTTTCATTATAAAAAAAGAAGGAACTTCACTTCATTTGAAAAGAGTAAAGCAAAGTGATAGTGGTGGTCGGATCGGCGTGAATGACATTGCTTTGATTGTAAGCAGTCTTTCTCTTTCATTTTTCTCCTCTCTTCTTTCTGCAGTTGCAGTTACAGTTTCACTTATTAATTGAGTCACACAGAGGATACACAACCTTATTCTCTGTGCGTTGTCAGCTGTCTGTTGTTGCCAGTTGCTGTTTTTGTAGTATCGCAGTCGTCATTTGTGACTTATAAATTGAAGTTCATTTTGCTTCACCTTCTCGAACTCACTGGAAACACGCACTTCTTCTTTTTTCTCTGACGCCTCGATTTGCTCTGATAAACACAGCTCCATTCACACAAACTCCTCCTCTTCCTCCTCCTCTTCTTACTCCTCCTATTGCTTGCTTCCCATCCATTATCACCATTACCACAGTCACCATTATCACTACCACAATCACCATTACTCCTCTTGCACTTGCACTTGCACTTGTACACCTCTCCCTCCTCTCTTCTTTCTCTTGTGCTTTCTTCAAGATTAGCTTACAGCAGTAACAAAAACAAACAACGAGCAACGAACAACGAAAGACAGCTCTTTCGTATCGACTGATTATGCGAAGTGCTCCACTACCAGGCAGCAGTCACCGTCACCACGACGACCATCACTATCACCATCACTATCACCATCATGACTACCATCATGACTACCACCACAGACACACTTCTGCCACGCACAGAATGATGCCGCCACCACTGCTTTCTACCTCCACAACCACCACTTCAATTACAAAGCGCAGCAATGGTGCTGGTGGCAGCTCGCTTGCAGTTTCCATGAAGAACCGCGCACGAAAGGAGGCTCTCGCTTCGCATACGCGTATCCGGAGCTTAGCCATCAAGTTTGGACACAATAGTCTCTCTCCTCCTCGTTCAGTCGGCTCACCGCTGTCTGGCACGACTGTAGCTAGCTTTGCGAGCAATAGCAACAGTGTAGTCAGCAGTCGACGCAGCAGCCTGAGTTTTGCACGAGCTGTCACACCGTCGACAACAGGAGGAGGAGCCACATTTGACGACGCTCTTACGCTGTTGAGCAAAATTGACTTTTTTCGAGCTTCACAGCCGACCAAATCGGGTTTGACGCGTGCATCGACTCACAATGTAGCTTCTTCTTCAGCAACACTGCCATCATCCTCATCGGCGGGATCCACGGTTGTGCCTCCAAGTCCAAACTCTAGGCTGAGAGCCAACAAGCTCGGAGTGATGGAGGTTTGGAAGTTTAATCCAGAAAGGTTTCGGGAACGATCAGCATCTATCACTTCAGAACCAGGCATCGTGCTTACGATGATCGGGACTGAGGGTGCAGGTGACAATTCTGTGACGGCTGGCGCTGTCCACAGTGCTGCTGCTGCTGCTGCTGCTGCTGCTGCTGCTGATTTAGACAACAGTGTCGCAAATAAGCTCGAGTCGATCGACAGTGCACCTGAGCCAGTGAAGCTTGCCAGTAATGATGGCATCTGTATTATCGAGAAAGGCAGTGAATCGCTGAATGAAGCGACTGTTCAGGAAACCATCAACAATAAACAAATTTTGAGTAGCACCGATGGCTTGATGATTACCACGGCTGAGCGGTCTCCCACAATCGTCGATAGAAAGAGCCAGGATGTGAGTTCTTCGGCTATCACATCAGTGGTATCCGCCCAACAACCAAGAGGTTCTGCTGTTGACAGTGCTCTATCGTACATTTCAGTTCTTGAGGTTGAATCAACTCTTGTCATTTTGATGAGACTCACTCACCCACATGCACTGCTCCTCCAAAAGTCCTCGGTTGCTGATCCAATCTCCACTAGTATTCTGGAATGCACTGGGTTTATTGTTGAGTTCCTCGAATTTGCCAAAGTCTCTGCCTCTGCCTCTTCCCTTTCATCCACATCGTCTCGTTCGCCATCACCATCCCCACGCCCCCACAAATTGCTCTTTCGTTCTCCTGCAGTTGAGCATCGCATGTGTCTCATTCAGCTTACCGGCCGCTCTAATCCCATGTTTTTGTCGCAAGCAAAGTCCATGTTGTTGGATTATACTGAGCAGATTGCATCACCTCCCCTGCCTCAGTCACCTCGTTCACCTCGTTCACCTTCTACCGCCATCATTTCCTCACCTCTATCGTCTCCAGTCAGACCTCGCATTGTGCCGAACGACAGAAGAGACGACGCTGACTCTGGTGTTCGCCTCTACTCACCTGCCAATGCTCCTGAGTGGGCAGTTCAGTCTCACACAACAGAGATGGCTCCAGTCATCGTGACTGTTGATCAAAGTGAGATGGATCGTGTGTTTGGCAGAGAGGCTGCTCACGAAATGATGCAGACACACCGTAGTCCATAATCAGCCTCGCTCGTTTCTTTTATTTCGCTCTAATACCTACTATTTACTGTTTTATACACATTGCTATTTTACTTGCATTTTTAATCTCACCATTCATTGAATATCGCTTCGCTCAGTGTTTAATCTTAAGAATAATAATAGTAATAATAAAAGTCATTAGTTTAATACTTTGATGATCATTTACGGGAAGAGGATGTTGTGCTGGACTTGGTCATACTAAAAACGGGGTGCTGTGGATGATGCCTGAATGTCAGCACAGGCTGCATCGTCTGGATGTTACCAGGTTGCTTGAGTAGTGCGGTTATCGTTTCTGCGTTCTCAAAGCAGGTTGCAGCGAGTGCCTTGTAGTCATGAGTCCACCATTTGCCCAGAGTGGTGATCGTTTGGATGGCCGACTCGTCGGTTACCGACTTGATCATTGTTTGCGAATGTGCCTTAATGTTCGATATCGCTGCCGAGATTGCTTCCTGAGCATCGGTGAGACATTGGACTGGAGTCTGTTTGTCCAAGCTGCTGAGGAAGCTGGTAAAGTCGGAGGAGACTGCGCGGCGTGGTGAGCCAAGTGGGAACAAGAACTTGAACCGCAATCGGAATAACATGTCAAATCGGTCCAGTGCATTCAATACAGCTTCGTCCGCTGCGTTGCTGTCAGTGTCTTCTTTGCTGCTGATCTCGCTGCTGGTGGATGCTTTAACAGTTGGTGGAGTTGAACTATTGTGCTTGGACTTGCCCTTCTTACCGCCTTTCCCTTTGCCAGACTTTGATCCAGATTGAGATGACGATGCTGCTGCTGCTGCTGCTGCGGCCAATGTTGCGAGAGAGGCAGCAGTTGCCTGCGGCATAATGTTTGGCAGTGCACTGTCCAACGCAAGTGGCAAGAATCGACGTGGATGAACAAGAGTAAATGCCGAAACCAAGTGCATCGAAGAGGCTACAGCTGCCCACTCGGCAGCACATGTCCACATCAGTCTCTGATTACGCTGCAACACAGCCAGTTCAGATGGACTCAACGGATTGGATCTCGACGGAGGCACAAGATGCAACTCAAGGTTGTTCATCAAATAGCTGGCCAAGTCGTATCGCTGTTTTGCAATGTGTTCAGCGTACCAGTACACAAGAAGCAGCTCACGCTCACCGTGCAGACCTAATTGAATACCATTGAGCAGCACTGAGAGAAGAATGTCCAATTTGTAAAAGTAAATGACGCTTGAATACATTGCTTCGTGGTGATTCTGCTGAGGCTGCTGTTCTAGTGGGGACTGTTGTTTACCAGAGTTGCTAGTAAATATGTTAGATATAATGTCGTCCAAATGCTCAGCTTCAACCTGAGTAAACTCCCAGTCACCCAAAAACTTTATAAACATTCTGCGCTGGCGACTCAGTGTTAAGAAATGTATCTTCATCCAGTCGCTAAATGTCTTTCCACATGTTGATACCAAAAAGTATTGAATACGAGACACCACTTGCTGCTCATCCTTTGATAGATTGCTAGCTGCTGAACTGGGGGATACTGCACGACTTAGCAGATCAAGCGGATACACTGAGTTGATAGCAACTGATGCCAGTTGAACCTCAAAGTGATTCAGCTGTGATTCGACATTGTTACTGCTGCTATTGCTGTTGTTGTTGCTGCCACTGTTGTTGTTATTGTTTGAGCCAACATCTCCAATTGACGATATCAATGATCTAATTGAACCAATGGTTGATGTATCCGGTTCTTGCTTTGGAGTGACAGCTTCCACAATGAGCGATACGGCAACTGAACACACTAATGGCGATGGAGTTGACGGATGTTCAATAACAGACGATGTTGCTGGTGTAGACTCTGAGTTCTTTGTCATCCACTCAATTCCGTCGCTCATCCATCCACGGCGCACAAAATACTTGGCAAATGGAAACAACAAAGACGCTTCTTGGCCATGAGTATCGAAATTACGCAATTGTACCACGTCGTGTAAATCTCGAATGATTGACGCGAGATGCTTGTATGTATCCGCAGCAGTAGTTTCAGGGATGAGTCTGTATGGAGTCTGAACATCAAACTGGCCCAGAATTGTCTTGTCGAATGAATCAGCAACAACCAACTCGGAGTCAGATACTTTTCCATGCTTCTCTTTCAAGATATCGTTCTCAATTAATGATAGAATGTATGTACCCACTGTTTGAAGCTCACTTGGAGAGAATGGTGCACGACTAACAGAGTCGAGCATATCAGGCTGCACAATCAGTCCAGCTATCAACAGCAGCCACTGTTTACGCAATTGAATTCGTGCGTGGATAGCCTGCAGAGTCTTTTGAGCCGATGTATTGGATGATTTCCCGCCTTTCTTTGATTTAGCTGATGATTGCTGCTGTTGTTGTTGCTGCTGCTGAGAGATGTATTGCTCGAGCTCGGCCAGCACTTGATCTACTTCGCCAGCCAGAGTATCGACTGTAACATTTCCAAACAAAGGCACACTGAAAGTGTTCCAGTCCATATCCTCATCCATCACATATTGCTTGTTCAATTCCTTGATTGTAATGTCGCAACACTTGGCAGTAGCCACAATAAACACGACAAGTGCTCTTACCATCATGTTGGTTACTGGGTCACCACTCTCTTCCAGTCCAGCAATTTGCTTGACTTGGTCATACAAACTAAACCTCCCATCGTAATCGCCCGGTAATATTGATGCCAATGATCTCAGATGTGTGGATGTCAGTACTGTTTGAATCAATGGGAATCCTCTGTGCCACATCATTTCCTGGCTAAACAGCGTATCCATCAGCCAAAGAACCTGCGGTTGGCGGAGCTGGAAGAGCTGCTGGAGAGTTGCGCGTACTCTGTTGCCGGTTAAAGGCGGTGCTGCCTTGTAGCCAGAATCTGTGCAGGGATGGCCAAGCTGGAGCGCGCTCATAGCATCGTACAGCGACAGAGACGTACGCGACATAACCTCGCCAAGCTGCAGATCTGCACTAGCCAGGTCGACCAGCTCTGTTGCATCTGTCCAGCCGTCTGGCAAGGGCCGCGGATCTGCCTCACTGGCGCTGGCAGCTTGATTCAGTGGCATAAAGATAACAAAAAAGGAGAGTCAAATTCTATAGAGAGACACACACATATATACAATGGAGGAGATACTATCACACAGACTAACTCATTCGCTTACTCACTTACGCTATAAGCGAATGGCATGTACGGTGCTAAAGTCAAATGAATGTTTAACGAACAAACACTGCAAATGGAGAGAGTTTAGCTAATTTAAGCATCCCAGCCAGTGGTACCGGCGGCACCCTCAGCGAAGGAAGCCTGGGCATCGAGGCTGAAGGCAGCGGTGGCAGCCTCAACGCTTCCAGAGATGGCAGCTGGGTTGAAGCCCTCGGCGGCAGCATCAGCGGCAGCCTTCTCAGCAGCAGCCTTGGCGGCGAGCTCCTGGGCCTCCTTCTCGATGTCAGCCTGGTCACGGTAGATGAACAGATCTGGCATGACGTTCCACTCGGCAGAGCGGTCGATGGTGCCACGGAGGCGGAGGACCTCACGAGCAAGGAGCCAGAAGCCGAGACCAATGGAGTTCTTACCAGAGTTGTTGATTGGGATGGCAATGTCAACAAAGTTGAGTGGGGAGTCAGTGTTGGTGAAGGCAATGACTGGGACGTTGACGTAGGAGGCTTCACGGATGGCCTGGACGTCAGCGCGTGGGTCCGAGACGATGATCAGACGTGGCTCCTTGAAGGCACGGGTGATGTAGTTAGTGAAGGAACCTGGGGTGAAGCGACCAGCGATGGACTGGGTGCCGGTGAACTTGGCGAACTTGTGGACAGCACGCTGGCCGTAGGTGCGGGAAGAGACGACGGCGATGTCCTTTGGGTTCTCGATGGCAGCAATGACGCGGGCAGCGAAGACAATCTTCTCCCAGGTCTTGCCGAGGTCGATGATGTTGACACCATCTGGGCGGCGGGCGTGGACGTAGGAGGTCATCTGGTGGCCGACGTTCGGGGTGCCAACGTTGGACTTGGCGGCAAGCAGGAGCTTGAGGTCAGCCTCGGTGAGGTCGAAAGCAGCTGGAAGGCGGGACATTTTTCGTTTAACTTTTAGAACGTTTCGGTTGTGCTCGTTGGCTGTCGCGGCGCGAGGGGGGTTTATGGGTGGCTTTTGACAACTATTGGGATCAGGCAGATCAGCAAAAAGGAAGGATCAACTCACCTCTCTTTTCACCGCACACCAGCCGCGATCACGGCTCGACTGCAGCAACAACTAACACACACAATGCAAGACTGAACAAGGAAAAAAATAAAAAATAAAAAAACCAGAAAATTAATTCAATTTTGGGGTACATGACCGGTAATTTTTGAAAAACTTGACAAAAAGAGCAAAAACAAAAACAACAAAAGCGGAAAAGATAGGAAAGATGACAATGATGGCTGGTGGAGAATCCTTCGGGTGGCGAATGCGCAGCTCGATTGGAGATGTGCACATGCACATGCGCGCACTCGCAGCCAGACGGCATGCATCCAAACAGAAACACAGAAAGACAGACAGCGGCAGCGTCAACAGGAGAACTACGAATGTGCGGTCACGCATCAGCACGCTACGAATGCCGTGACTGCTGCAATTCTCGCCCCAATCCGGACTTGCTGCCTCCGTTTGTGCTGACGCTTTTGCCGCTGCCGCTGTCGTTGCCTCTGTCGTTGCCTCTGTCGCTGCCTCAGCGTCCGCGCCTGCAATCGAGTGCAATCGAGTGCAATCACGTGCGCTCGAGAACTCTCTGGCTGCGACGCATAAAAGGGAGGCACTCGCTGCGGCGGCGGTGCTTGCAGACTGGCGCTGTTGCTGCCGCATATCCGTGCTCTCTCTTTCTCTATCGCCATCTCTTGTTATCCATTGTTATTTCTCGCTCATTGCTCATTGCTCACGGCTGATTGTTGACTGATTGCGGTTCACTGTCTGCCTGCCTGATTACCTGATTGCCTGCCCATCTCCTTTCCAAACCCACATCCGCAGCTGCCACCACACCGCCACGCCGCCACACCTCCCGCCATCACAGTACCTCCCACCACCACACCACCCCGCTACACCGCCATGCCGAAGCTGACACGCACGCACCGCGTGCTGATAATGATCGTGCTCAGCGCAACGTTCTTCCTGATCGAGCTGATTGTGGGCCACGTCGCCGGCTCGATTGCGCTCGTGGCCGACAGCTTCCACATGCTGTCCGACCTGCTGGCGCTGCTCGTGTCGCTATGGGCCATCCGCATCTCGCGCCGCACAAAGTACGGCCCGCGCTACACATACGGCTGGCAGCGCGCCGAGGTGCTCGGAGCCCTGGTCAACACCGTCATCCTGCTGACGCTGTGCTTCACCATCTACCTCGACGCCATCCAGCGCTTCTTCGAGCCGAAGGACATCACGAACCCGAAGCTGGTGCTGATTGTCGGCGGCATCGGCCTGCTGGTCAACATTCTCGGTCTGTTCATCTTCCACGACCACGGCCACGGCCATGGACATTCGCACGGGCACAGCCATGGTCATAGCCACGACCACAGCCATTCTCACGATCACGATCACGATCACTCTCATGGTCACTCGCATGACGAAGAGAAGGCTATTGAGTCTGCTCCACGCACCGATGCAATTGCTGCCGCTGGTGCAACTGCTGCCGCTGCTACCGCCGAGACTGCTGCCTGTGCCGAAACCTCGTCCTGCAGCAAACCCGATGCATGCGCCGATGCTTGCACTCAGCCTGATGCAAAGACGGCGACCGAGAAGCAGCGCAAGGCTGCCAAGGGCCGCCTCAACATGCACAGCATCTACCTGCACGTGCTCGGCGACGCGCTCGGCTCGGTGGCCGTCATCGTGTCGGCGCTGTTCATCTGGCTGACCGACTGGTCGTGGCGCCACTACATCGACCCGATCGTGTCGATCCTGATGACCACCATGATTGTGTACGTGTCGGTGCCGCTGATGCGCTCCACCGTCAAGATCATGCTGCAGGGAGCGCCGGACTCCGTGCCGATCGAGTCCGTCCGCGACGAGCTCAGCAGCGTCGACGGCGTCGTCTCGATCCACGACCTGCACGTGTGGCAGCTGTCCGACACCAAGACCGTGGCCAGCGTGCACGTGCTGATTGCTGCGCCAGCGCCGACGCCGTTCTCGACGCCAGCCTTCACATCGCCAGACTCCACGCCGCCAGCATCCACGCCGAACGCAGCCAGTCCGCCAGGCTTGAGCACTCCAGCCGAGATCGCCGAGATCGCCGCCATCGAGCCGGCAGCGCAGGCACAGACACAGATGCAACTGCAAACACAAGCGCAAGCGCAAACACAAGCGCAAATGCAGACGCGGCCAGACAAGACATTCACGCGCATTGCCCACAAGATCAAGTCCATCCTGCACCGCCACGGCGTGCACGCAACCACCATCCAGCCTGAGTTTGTTGAGCCGGACACGCAGCCGCTGCTGCCTGCTCGCCTGGGCCGCAACGGTGGCAGCGACAACGATGGTGACAACGACAGCGATGGCGACAGCGACGGCGACGGCGGCGACGTTGTGCTGCAGGTCACGGCCGACTCTGGTCTCGACTCCGGCCTTGATTCCGCCGACCCGGCCGCCTCGGACCTCGACGAGCAGTGCATTGCCGCCTGCTACCTGCGCTGCCGCGACGCCGGATGCGAGGCCGAGACGTGCTGCCCGCGCGAGATGACCAGTCCGGCTGCCATCACTCCTGAATCCGGCCCGGCTTTCTCGCCGCTTCCAACGCGCCGCTTCACGCTTCGCTTGGTCGACACCGAGTCCGACAATGACGCCAACCTGCCGTAAACTGGTTCCAATCCATCGAGTCTAACTTGTCGAGTCTAGCCTATCGATCATAGTCCATTGGAGCTGGTCCATTGGTTTCGGTCGACTGATTCTGGCCTATTGGTTTCGGCCCAGTGCTCTGGCCACGTTGACTCCCGCTCACTGACTCCCGCTCATTGACTCTAATCCACTGACTCTAATGTATTGACTCTAATCCGCTGACTCTAATTAATCTATTGATACAACCAATCACCCAATCACCTGCACCGCGCTCTTCGTTTGCGTTTTCGTGTTTTCGTGTTTCTCTTTGTATCTTCGTGTTTTCGTGCTTTCGCGCTTATGAAACCGCCGTTTCTCAATTGTCACTGTGTCGCAGTGAACCCAGATGCATGCTGTCAGCGTGAGGGGAAATGCACAGACGAATGCACAGACGAGCGCAAGGCAGAATCCCAACCAATGCGTAGCTGCGGTGCCGTGCTTCCCACAGCTGCCATCCCGAACTGGCACGACACGCTGAGACCTCGTCGCTCAGCCTGCCTGCTCTCCAGCCAGTC
Source organism: Ramicandelaber brevisporus (assembly GCA_025201865.1). NCBI lineage: Eukaryota > Fungi > Kickxellomycota > Ramicandelaberales > Ramicandelaberaceae > Ramicandelaber > Ramicandelaber brevisporus. Next base: position 24,402 of record MU602933.1, read on the forward strand.
AGCTAGCCAG
>MU602934.1:5249-18348 GCA_025201865.1 Ramicandelaber brevisporus
CTCAAGCAGTGCACTCTGCTCAGCTGTTAGAGGGATACCATTGAATCTGCTCGGCAGATCTGCTGCCGCTGTTGTTGCAACTGCTGTTTGTTCTGGCTGTCTGGTCATTTTTTGTTACAGTTTTGCTTTTTTTGTTACTCGATTCTGTAGTCGATCCACGTCGTACTTTTTTCAATCTTGATTTGATCCGCGTTAGCCTTTCTTGATCGCTTTCGTCGTCGTCGTTGTCGTTGTCGTCGCCTTGCTACAGCAGCTGCTCTTATCCGTCTATCTGGAAAGCAAATGTCGCGTACAATATTTAGTCGTATTCACGAGCTGCACTTGGCAGGACAATATGCAGAGGCTGTCAGCTGGTGCGATCTCGCGTTACGCAACATGAATGGTGAGAGTGAAGCCGAGACTGTTCAGCTCACACGCGTTTTCCGCCTCAAATCCATCATCAACCTTGACCGTGCGTCATCAAATGTAAAGACCACAACAGGTTCGACTGGTATTAGTAGTAGTAGTAGTAGTAGTAGTATATCACCAGAGCTACTCAAGATTGATCCAATAAAGACACTTGAGGGATTACTGAATGGTCCTGATCAGCTATCCAATGAAAAGGCACTCAATATACTGATGCAGTATTTAATTGAATGGTCAGTTGGTGGAGCAATGCCCAAGTTTGACTCAACTGTTCCGAAAAAGAGTTATTATGCATATGCATATGAGAACTGCTTATTACTCTTTAACGCATCGCACAACTCCAAGTATTTGGCATGGGCAAGTGTAATGGGCTTACTCGATGCACGCTATACTCCAACACAATACCAATCTATTAAGTTAGCTCCGTGTGTTAAGCTAGTAATAGAGGCTATTGAAGCACTGGATGGAAAGGAACCAGATGGCGCCAGTTTGAAAACATCACAGACGTCCTCACCGTCACCTCCTCCAAAACAGACTGGATATAGACTTAAAGCTGCCTCAGAGGATAAACATCGAGATAGAGGAGAATATGCCCGAGTCTATTTGGAGATTATGATGCATGTTGATAACCCTCAGCAAGTTTTGGAGGAAGTGTATAATGGAACCCCAGATTACGAGCCAAAGTGGGTATTAGTAGATCAAGAATTGGCTTGCAAGAATTTGGAACTATTGGCTAAACTGGAAAGACATGAAGATGTAGTTAGAATTGCTACGAATGCTATTAAAGATGAAGGACATCAGGACTGGACGTATTTTGTTCAACTTATCGAATCATCTGTTCAGTTAGATAAGAGTAGCACTGATAAGAGTGATAGTACTAAGAATAGTTACTTGGACAAGGCTGCAGATTTGGTCAAAGTTATTCCAGAGACTTATCCAGTGTTGAGAAGAGCTGCGTTGTTGGCTGGAATACTGATTGGCAAACATAGACTTGATTTGGCAGAGAAGGATTCATCTCTTCGTGGAGAGCTATTCCTTGAACAGACGAAGCGCATTGTGGAGTTTATTAACAAGTATGGAGACAGACCGAGCTGCTTTGGTGATATTAAGCCGTATTTAGTTAGAGATATGGAAATTACATCGTCATCTGGAGCCAACTTACCATTTGCAGCGCAGCTTTTGTTGGAAGAGATCATATGGTTCTTGGATTATACACCAAATGGATCTGTAAAAGAATTGACCACTTTTGCCAATACACTGTTTGCTAGATTGTGGAAGTCAAATGTATTGCAGAATAAGAAGGAGGATGACTGGCATTTGGCCTATAGATCAATTAGACTCTCAGCACATGCTTTGCTGTTGGCAAACTCTAAATCACCCGCAGCATCTCATTTGTCACGTGCATTGGCAATGGTTTATAGCGGATTAAATGCATATCCAAAGTGTCATTATTTACTGGTACTGGCGCTTCGTATTCATCAGTTATGTGGATCGCCAGCTGAAGCCAGCGAGATATATCAAGCATTGCGCATTAAACATATTCAGCATACGACATTATCTCATCTTCTGTCAGGCAGTTTTATGAGAGTTGGAGGCCAGGCTAGCCGTGAACATGAACACTCATTTGAATGTTTAGCTGAACAAAGAGAGCCACTGTCTGCTGCAAATGATGCCGCCGTCGAAGCTCTCCGCAGTGAGGCAATCTCTCGTCTTGTGGAGTTTGTTGAATTTAAAGATAGATATGTCAAAGCATTGCCCCATAAAATCAATCTCATGATGGTTATTAGGTATAGCATGTTTACTGAGAGAGATCCACTCAACCTTCGGCAGAGAGTTAATAATTTGACTCTGAACGAGGCTGAATGGACTGCAGAATGTGATAAGGATTTTGTGGATTTGCGTGACTTCTCAATTATTCCATGTGCCACTAACTCTGATTTGCACCCAGAATTGACATTGGATACCTTGACCCGTAGAAACGTAATGGGCTATCAAAATATGGATTTGGAGCGGGTTAGAATTGGTATTAGAAAATTTACTGCCAATCGGCAATCTAGCAATGTGGAGTCTCTAATTACCAAATTACATGGTTTGGAGAATGAACCAGAGCTGAAATTGGAATCTACTGTTATTGAACTAACGTGCATCCTGGCTGAAATTGCAACTGAATTGATGGGAGCAAGCAAGAGCGTTTCAAAGATTACCGAATTGGCAAGTAAAGTTGGAGACGTGTTCAGAAGAGCACAAGCTGACATTCCAAGCTCATCTCTCGCTTCATCGAACGTCTTTATGACTGCATCCGCACTTGAACAGTGCACTATCATTGTCCAGCTGGTCCAAGAAGTATCTGCGATGCTGTTTGAGTATGTCACATATCTGAATCCCAGCGCAGCTCAGTCAATTTCAAATGATGCTGGAAAAGGCGGCAAGCCATCTTCGTCATCAAAGGGCAAGAAGAAGAGTAGCAATCCACCAAACAAGAGCCAGTCCAAGGCTGTCCCGCCAAAGCCTGCTGAGCCAGCCAGTCACGGACTCAACGCTGAGGCTGTGGCGTCAATCAAGCTTGCTCTCCAAGAGATTGCATCAGCCGCCGCCACGTCGGTTACTCAAACAAGCAAATCACTGAATGAATGGAAAGCAAGTCTCAAGAAGGCTGTTTCTGACATTTCAGCAAAGGCGTCCGCTGAGATTGCTGCCCAACTTGCTGCCTCATTCTCGCTGGCTGATTCCAAGTCATCCAAAGGTAAAGGCAAAGGAAAGAAGGGCAAATCTGCATCTGCCGCCGCAACAACAACAGCCGGTGAAGACACATCATCCGCAAAGAGTGCCAATGATGAAGCCACAGCTGAAATTACTCGTCGCGCCGTCGAGTTCCCAAGAACAGTAACCACGCTGTCTTGGTCAGCGGCATTTGATGAATTGAGTGCAAGATTGGCATCATCAGCTGATATCATCCCAACTATCCTGGCACATCTCTAATAATATCAATAATACTACTAATAATTATAACAATATCGTCCATTCACTTCTTTTAAACCAAAAAAGAAAGAAACAAAACACATTAAGATCACTTATCTTTCAGCGATCGGGTGAGAGGGGGAATGCCGGTCAATGGGCGGAGGAAGGGAGGGGGAGGAAGAGGAAGAGCATGCTCGTGAACATAAATCATCGTATGAGCGCGTGACCACCTGTTGTGACCTTCGTTGGGTCGATCGATGGTGTTGTCTGATGATGGCTACAGACGCATTCACACTCACGCGCGATGATGATAACACCAACTGCGACAGTAACGACAGCAGCAGCAGCAGCAGCAGCAGCAACGACACGCGTCATCGGAACTGACGTTGCATCATGGTGCACGCAATTAGTCAGACCAGTTTCATACAACAGCCTTCTGTCGCATAACGTAAGAGCGCCAGTTGCATCTCGTTTTCAGTTGTCAAACACGCAAACCTCCTCCTCCGTAATCTTTCTCCGAACACACGCCCTCTTCAACCGACAGGTTTCCACGCTAAGCATACGCTTTGTACACAAGAACACAAGAACACAAGAAGAAGGAAGGAAGGATGAGCCACAGCCACAGCGACAGCCAGAGCCAGAGCCAGAGCCAGGTAGGCAATGAGGTGATCTGCACGGACACTCACGGTTATTTCGGAGTTGATATCGGGGGCACACTTGTCAAGGTCATCTTCTACGACCCTCCAACTACAACAACTATTACAACTGCTGCTGCTGGTGTTGCTGGTGCTGGTGCTGGTGCTGCCAGTACAGCTTCATCATCGAATGGGGTATCCCGAGTTCGGGATCTCATTCTGTCAGCGCGTCGATTCGGCGCAACGGGTGTCCGTGATGTTAGGCTCGGATTCAAGACGCGCGCTGGTGGAACCTTTCACTTTGTGCTGTTTGAAACTCAGCGCATTGAAAACGCCGTTGCATTCATCAAGGACAACATTGCGAGATTTGGCGGTAGTCCAACTTCTCCAGCGGAAAGATCAGTGTTGGGAGATGTGCCGTTTATTAGGGTGACTGGAGGTGGATCATTCAAGTACAAGACTCTGATTGAGAGCGAGCTGGGAGTTCAGGTGGTTAAGGTGGATGAAATGAGATCACTGATTGCTGGCGTTAGTTTCCTATTGGAACATGTGCCTGATGAATCATATGCTTTTAGAGATTTGGATGAGTCTTTGGATAACATTGAAATTGATAACGAATCGGCCGATGAGGATGATGACCTGGAGACTGCCACAGCTTCGCCAACATCTGCAGATAATGGATTCTACAAGGTGGTAAATGTTAGTCATCCAACTGGTACGGTCAGTGCAGTCAGTGCAGCCAGTGGACGTCAGCGTGATCATGCCGAGTTGGATGCAGTTTATAAGAACATTGCTGAGTCAACTCCAGCTCCAGACTCCACTGAATCAGCTACTGTTGCTGCTGCTACCGCCGCTAATACCACTGCTAGTATTGGAAAGAGTGGCGATGTGATTCCTCGCATCTTGATTCCAGATGGTGAGGATCGAGTATATGCATCGGGCAAAGACCAGGTGTATCCATATCTGCTGTGTAATGTAGGCACAGGTGTATCTATTCTCAAGGTGACTGGTGAATCAACATTTGAGCGAGTATCAGGAAGTGGCATTGGCGGCGGCACTTTTCTTGGATTGAGTCGAATGCTGACTCAGGCGAGATCATTCCGCGAAGCCATGACTCAGGCTAAAATTGGGGATTCTGCCGAATGCAACATGACAGTCGGCGATATCTACGGCGATGCATACTCGGCCATTGGTCTCAAGTCGTCAATGGTTGCCAGTTTCTTTGCAAAGCCTCCACCTCACCTGGTTGAGCCAATCGATCCATCTTCTTCTGCTAATGCTGCTGCTAGTGCGACTTCAACTACTGCCGTTTCAGGGGAAGACATGGATGATGTATCTGCCAAATCTCGTGATGCTGATATTAACCGTGCATTGCTGCTGATGATTACCAACAACATTGGTCAGATTGTGTACTTGAACGCTCGGTTGCACGGCATTGACCGAATCTACTTTGCCGGTAACTTCTTGCGCAAGAATCGACTGCCAATGAGATATCTGGCGCGTGCAATCAAGTTCTGGTCTCAAGGTCAAATGACTGCTTACTTCTTCCGCCATGAAGGCTACTTTGGTGCTTGTGGTGCTTACATTGCTCCAGTTTCGGATACTACTACCGCTTAAACCATTATTACATATCCTGTTTTATTTATTTTATTCTCTAGTATTGAAAATTGCAATAGTTATTTATATTAACAGAGAATGCGAAGAGGATGGTGATGATGAAGATGATGAATGCTTAAAGTCCTTAAAAGAAGAAAAAATAAGTTAAAAGATAAAAAAAATATACTTGGTAAATTAACACGAAAGTGAAAGAAGGATGAGGATTAAGATGACAAGGCTGTGGTAGTAGAAGAAGGTTGTTCATCGAGTGATAGTGACTGCCGAGGAGATTGGGTTGATCCAAAGGCCACATCCTCACGGTTGCCATTGCGCTGCGACATGACTATGACATCGCCAAATAAATGTGCCAACCACAGCACAAATCGGCTGGGATACGCCACGACTGGATGTCGCAGAGCTGATTCCAAATCCACTGTAGCACCTGTGACTCCATTGAAGTTTGCAGTTGTTTCATACAGCCGTGCAGCAGCGTTCAAGAATCGATCTTGAGCGGGAACAGCCATCGGCCACTGTTGATCGCCATGGCCATCATTGGTAGTACTGGCGGTGCTGGCGGTACTGGCGGCGGTACTGGCGGCGGTGGTTGTGGTCGGACGAGGTTCATCATCCACTGGTTTGGCAGTACCATTCCACAGCAATTTGTAGTGACGCCCGCGCCAAATGATAGTGTTTCCAGCAACTGCATAAATGAAAAGTGGCAATGCAGTAATCTCACGGAATAGCCATGCGACAATGAACGCACGAGTCTCTGCTGTTGTTGTAGAATAGACTGACGAGGATGTTGCTGCAGGCACAACCAGTGTATACTTCATTGGGAGCAACAGTGATGATGACGGCGATTGCTCACTTTCACTAGCAGTGTCATCGATATGCAATGGATTGACAACTTTTGAGGTTGCAACCATCGAATGGCGTAACCAGTGTGCTCTCAAAGTTTGATGCAATGTGTAATCCAGCAGGAACGACAGCAGATAATGCAATAAGGCAAAGCCAAGTGGATGCACTCCAAACACTTTGTAGAATCCATATGAGGCAACCAAGCCACACATGATGGTCTCAGTCACCGGTTCAACCACCGTTGCTGCCGTTACATTAACCTTCCGGATTCTGGTCCATCTTGCTCTCCGCAGCAGATAATCAGAGACCGACATTGATCCAAGAGTCTGAATTGCCAAATCCGATGTCACTGCATGTCTCAGCGGCCCGCCCAGCGCTTTGGGCAATCTCCACAGCATTTGTCCAATTGTATTGTCCTCTGAGGGGATATCGGCCAATGCAGCAAGTCCTCCAAAATGAGCCATAACTGATTTACGATACATGTTGCTTTTACCAACAACGCAGCTATCTGGTGCCAAAAAGTTGAGTGCAAGATATATTTTTGCATGCATCGTTCCCAGAAATGCACCTTCCATCTCTGCACCAAATCCAAGTCCGTTAACTCCAAATGGTAAGTGATGGACTATACCCAGTCCATATTTGCCGGATTGCTTCCATTCCGCAGTTTCTGACTCTAGAAACAAGTCGACTGAGCGCGATAAGCATCCAGAATCGACGGAAACGTTGGAATCGCATATCCAGACCAAATCATGCGAAGCCTGTTCGTAGGCGTTGATCATGTTGCAGATTTTGGGATTTGAGCCAATTACTCGTTCACCAACCATCAAGCGGGCATTGACATTGGGGAATTCAGAGAGCAGTTCGCGGGCGACCGGGGCTGCTGGGTCAGAGGCATCCGCAACCGCCAGCAGGATTTCAATGGGACCGGGATAGTCGAGCATGAAGGATGATGCCAGGTTGGACCGTAGTGCTGGATCAATTCCTTTAAGAGGTCGAATGATAGTCACACCTGGCAACTGTGGCGCTGCTGTTGTTGTTGTTGCTGATGCGGTCGCTGTTGCTGCTGTTGTTGCGGATGTAGATGTGTCGTCATGATTGTCAGATGGTAGATGTTCACGGGCTGATGTCATACATGTTGCTGTTTGTGCTACGGATGACAATTTGTCAGACACCGAAGACGGCGAAGATGGTTGGATGTGTTTGAGAGGAGTGTGGCGAGAGTACAAGAATACTGCCACGAGGGTTCCGAGTATTGACAAGAATGAGACAATGGACCATACAAGGAACGATGTGGCCACGAGGACTTGCTCGACTGACGGCATGTACTGCAACAGCGAACTTTCGCTTCCGAAAGTGTTGTGCGTCGCGCCGAACTCATGTATCATGTTGCTGCCTATGCTGTTGCTGCTGCTGCTGTCACCGCCAACCATAAACACGGTCATCTTCGTTCAGTTTATGCAAGGGGGAAGGAAAGGGCAGTCTCTCTGGAGAGTGAAAGCAGTCGTGATTGCCGTGCTTTGTTCACTCGCTGTTTGGCGTGTGGCTTTGTTGCCGTTCGTCGCTGCTGGTGTTGCTGCCGTGGAGGAGAGATTATTAAAGTTTTTTCTTCTTTCTGTTTCTGTTTCTGTTTCTGTGGTTGCAGCGAGAGAAAGTTGGAGAGTAAAAAAAGAACACACGTCGACACTTTTCGAGGCTGCGGTGGATGGAAATATCAGGTGTTACCCAGGCGATAAAAGGCAACGACGACGATGATGATGACGATGGTGGAAATGCCGATTCGATTCCACTGGTATTATTTTTATCGCCAAGCAAAAAAAAAGTTAGCCAAGAGCTACACAGTAAACGAGGAAGGCCGGAAAAAAAAGTCAAAAGGCAGAAAGAGTACAAGTGCGAATGAGATGATAGAGAGAAAGAGATGGAGAGGAAGAAGAGATAAAGAAAGGCTCGCAGTTGGAATGAGAATGAGAATGAGAATGGATACGAGTAAACTGATCAACTGTTTGGGTGTCATTGCCGGAGCCTGTCGATCCCTCGTGGGATGCTGTGCACTTCATATAGCAACAGTGCGACTCACAATGGGATCTGAATGGGAACTACATTGCTTCTTACCAGTCATGTATTTGCATTGAAAGGAAGAATAAAAAAACAACAACAACAAGTTGGGTTGGTTTTAATGAAGTTGTTGGGATGATATACATTGTGGATTGCATTTATTGCTGCGTTCCTTTTTTTTAATCTAGTCTTGGTCGTTTGTTGGCGTCAACAGCAATGTCATCATAATTAACCTCGAATGGAATATCAGCATCCTCAGAATCTTCATCCATATCGGATCCTGGCGATAGCTGGTCCTTATCCGGGTGCTCCATCAGCTTCGTTGCCAGAGTACGGTACAGCTCACCAAGGTCAACTGTATCTTCAAAAACAAATGTGATTTCCGAACCAGCCGCATTGTCCTCATCATCATCATCAGCATTCTCACCGGATGACCCATTCGCAACAGATGCAGCAGTTGCATCCGTTGCAGTTGCCGTTGAATTGATGGATTCCAGAATCTCGCGTGCTTTGCTCATCACAATAATCTGATCTGCCAGTTGACAGTAAAGAATGCGCTCCACTGTCTCCTGCTTGTCTGGCTCACTGCTAGCTTCGTTGACCGCATGAATCAATATCGACTCATAGTCAATCCTCAAGCACAATGGCGATTCGATATCCTGTAATCTGAACTCGAGCGCGTCATCGTCCACAACAAGCGTGCCCGTTAACGAATGCGGCAGACCAGGACAGACAACTGGTGGCGTGATTTTTGCCGTCGCCTTCAGACCGCGATCTTGACTCGGAGTCGTGTCCTCAGCAACTGTGATCACCACTGGCATTCCTGTCGTGTGTTCGTGCGAGTTCGTGTGTGAGTTCCAGATATATTTTTGTTTATTTTTATTTGGGCAAATCCGCTTGGACCCAGTGGGTTTAGTAAACTCACCCTCTGAAGCCAAGCTGACTTGCTCAAATCTGAATACTGTTTTAACAAAGAGAGACGGCGTGGAATATAGAAACACGTCCACCTCCCCGAAGGAAGGAAACAGCAATAGCAGCAATAGCCAAAAAGAAACGAACCGAACCGAACCGAAAAAAAAACATAGCATGGCGACAGCAACAGGAGGAACAGGTGCTGACAGCCAACGCAACCACCTTCACTTGTTGACAACCAACGACCAACGACAGCAAGCAAGAGGTGGGGAGAAAGCCAACGGAAGAGGAGGGACGAACCAAGAGGGAGGGGGACAGGAGCAGATGGAACATGCCGCTGGGAAAACCCGGATGCCAGCCACACCAACCTGGCGGCAGAGGGACAACCACCACGGGGACCGAACACCGCGCCAACACACGCCAGCACCTGGGGACAGCGAGGGAACAACGCCTGTGCTTGAAGGAAGTCTTGATGAAGAGAGTGCGTGCTTTTTTGCTAGTGTGTTGTGGTGGTTGTAGAGAAGAAAGAGAGAGAACAGCGAACGACACTCATGGCGACGACTTCACACAAAATCGGCTCGCTACGATACAGTTCGATTTATTTTGTGTTTTCTTCACTCCAGCGAAACATTTCTGGACCCAAGCGGATTTGCCCAATTGCCGCCAAAAAGCCGATTTCAGGGGTACTTTGCCTCGTCAGTGTGCAAAGAAGAAGAAACAAAAAAACAACTGCACCAACTGCAACAACAACTGTAACAACAATGAGGCGTTATCACCACATTACATCGCACTCGTTGTAGTATGGCGATGACAGTTGTGGCGGATGTAGTGACTAGTGCAATAGACTTGAACCTCATTAATGAATACGCCTCGGCAAGAAATCAGCCCGTGCTCGTACCTTTCCCCTTTTTTCTCCGCCGCTTATGTCTTTCTCTTTCTGGTTCTCAATTGCCCACAGCGCGCGGGTCCTAAAGTCGCTTCGAACATCCGCCACCACATACCTAAAACCATATGATTGTGATGAGCCAAGTAAAGTGTCCCTCTTCTGCGCCACATCCTTGCTGTACGTTTTTTTTTGTACAAGGTTTGATGATAGTTGGTTGATGGTGATGGTGATGGTGATGGTGATAGCGGTGGTAGAGGTGGTAGTGGCGGCGACCCGTGTCTCAACGACCAATAACCCGCGAGTAACCCTTACCTCGCGCACCTGACTTGTCCGTGTTTGTCTTGCTCACTTTTGTGTACGCCTCATTCCATTTGTGCGTGTATGTGCGCGTATGTGTGTACAATTGACGAGAGACGCCACATTAGAATCATCACGAACAAAACTTCGCACGATTACCAGCCAACAACGAACAAAAAAAAAATCTCACACTGTTCATGTTTTTTTTGGTATTGCGAGGTGATCACTTTGTTGAGAGAGAGAGAGAAAGAGAGAGAGAGAAAGACAGGAGGGTTGTAGCGGGCAGTAGTGGCGTTGCCCAAGTTTATGAACTTAATAAAAAGAACGATGTTGGCTGATGCTGTTCCTCTTGACGCACCCCACGCGTGAACACACACATACATACAAGTACGCACAAGCGAACAAGACTGCTCCATCAACACAAAAATAGCTGCCACCACTGTCATTACAGCGACTACTGCTAGGACTAGGACTAGGACTACTACTGCTGCCACTATCACTATCACTATCACTACGACGCGCCTCTTTTCGCCTCTTTTTGTCTTTCTATCTTTTCATTCATTCATTCTTTCTTTTCTTTCGCACTCATATTGCTAACATCGTGCACAAATTGCTCAAAAGAAGACCATACAAAAGGAAGCCACCTTGCTCTTTCTTTCTTCGCTTTGTGTTTCTTGCCTTTCCAGTTCCATTCGCTCATTCATTGATTCATCCATTCCATTCATCACAACTACAACTACACCAACAGCTACAGCTACAATAACAAAACTACCACAACAGCTGCCCTTCATTTTCATTGTCTTGACTACTTCCAAATGATGTCATACGCATACACAGCCAGCATCAACAACAGCGGTGGCCTCACCTGCGGCATCTGTCAACGAGCCATGCTGCCCGGCGTTATCGATCATCAAGGCGGACGCATGTACCGCGTCTACTTTTGCAATCGCTGCAATGTGGAGTCGCGCCGGCAGTGGACTGGTTACTGAAAGCTGCAACAACAAGCCGCACATATGTACACACGCACGCACGCACGCATACTCATGTACACTTGCACCTCACGCCACCACCACCACAGCTACAACCACAGCCACCACCACTAAACAAAAAAAACAAAAGTACTTGACTGGGAAACAAGACGTCACATTGCTTCCTACTCTTGCACAAACGACACCACCACACCACACCATTACTTTTTCAACTCTATGCGTTTTTCATGTAACCCTTTCCTATTCGTTCTATGTTCGTTTTCCTCTTATTAAAATAGTTATATTCCGTTTTATGAATAATGAATGAATGATATCAACAAGTAACATTAAAAGAAAGTTTAAAACAAGAATTGTTTAGAAGTGAGAGGGAGTTGTTTAATTAGCATACAATTACAATGATAACAATTACAATACAAAAAAGAGGATACGGTTTGTCAGTACAACAAGTTGTTCAAATAGTCGCGCGAGCAAACACGCACACTAGCGATAGCACAAGTGGAGTGGAGTGGAGTGGAATGGCTCAGAATGAGGTAAATGCTGTCCACAAAGACAAAGAAACAGCAAGTAACTTCGTCTTGTATTCGGTACAGGTCTGTGAAAGTTGATCATCATAGCAAGAAATAAAATATATCACTCTCTGTGCAGAGAAGATTGAGCTGATCAGGCTGACATACTTGTTGAGATCGCTATTTGCACTGCTGCTGTTGCGGTTGCTGAGGTTGCTGAGGTTGCTGAGGTTGCTGAGGTTATCGTCAAGTGTGTCTGTGGAATAGTGAGTTGGTCTGTGAAGTCAAACTGATATGAAACGTGCTGTGAAACGCGCAAGACATACGCGTTACATACAACGCGACAGGTCGCGGTTGTAGCCAAAAAAAAATAACACAGCGAAAAAAAATCAACAAAAAAATCGCAAAAATTTAATAAGTGATCAGCTTGGTGTAAATTAAAATGAACATGAACTTCGATTTGCTCAATACAAGTAGCGTATCATATTGAATGCAATGATATTTGTCGGTCTATCGTTGGTACATGCGATGTACATGTTCTAAAAGTATGAGATTCAAGTATTAATTCAATGTGTTTACAGTGTGTATATATGTGTACTTATATCATCCAGTAACTCATTTGTCCTTCTTGGGCTCTGCGATGGGAAGATTGCACCAATCGATGGACTTCCGGCCGTTCTTCTTGAGCCACTCGTTGGCTTTTGTAAAGTGGCCGTTGCCGAACCACCCCTTTGCGGCCGACAACGGCGACGGATGCGCGCACTCCAGCACGAGATGCTTCTTCTTGTCGATGAACTTCTTGTACACCTTGGCCGATCCGCCCCACAGCATGAACACAATGCCGCTCTTGCGGTCTGCGCTGCCGAGATACTCCACCACGCCGGTCGTCACCTGCTCCCAGCCCTTGCCGGAGTGCGAGTTCGCCTTGCCCGACTCGACCGTCAGCGTCGCGTTGAGCAGCAGCACTCCCTGCGTCGCCCACCCCACCAGGTGGCCGTGCGCCGG
>MU602935.1:7172-22480 GCA_025201865.1 Ramicandelaber brevisporus
AGCATATTGAACCCCATGCTTGTTAGAGCAACAGCCACCAATAAAGGTCAGACTACCACTACGCCAAGTACAGCGACGCTGTTCAAGGGAAGGTAGCGATGCCTGAGCCCCCGTGGAGAACTAGCCGGTAGACAGGACAGCAAAGCCCCATCAGGTATTGAGGAAGATGCGCTAGCAGCGAGCAACTTGCATCTTGGACAGCCGCCTTGAAACCAAGAAAGTGATACGAAACGACCGACCGAACGAGCGGAAAGAGTAACCAGACAGATTGACAGACAGAGACACCGAACGGAAACCTCTAGACAACGGCAGGAGCAGTAAGCTGCGGTGCGACCAGAAGACGAGGACAGCTTGAAAGAAAAGAAGAAAATGGGAGAAACAATAGGTTTGTGATGGAAGGAAAGGAAAGAAGGGAGAAGGAAATGTGGCAAGCACTTGTCTCGAAAAAAAGAATGACTGACCCATTGGCATAACACAGACCAGGCTGAGTGAACAAATACGTCGTGGTGTCACCAAAAAAAAAACAGAAGAAAGAAGATGGTTGACATTGGTATGTTACTCGTCAGTCCAATGAAAAAATAATGAACAACCGCGACTGCGGCGCAACATCGCACACAATCCGAAATCCCGGTACGGTCTTAATCGGCTGGGCGTTGCCATAGGCTGCAAGAAGTCTTGACAAGATATCGCGTATCTTCGTGAGTCGATCATTCAGTACACCGATGCATACAACCGCATAAGACGCCTTCTCGCCAAATGATGAATCCAGATGCGTATGCTGCCCTGTAGCCAGTGGACTGACGAGCTCATATACCTTCTCAAGAAGCTCAAACAAGTGGAGTGCGCTGGTCGCCATTGATGTGTGGACGTAAGTCAGCTTGGGGATAGCGCTATTGTATGCAATGAGATATTAAAAACAGCAAAGAAGGAAAGCGGGGAAGAAGAAAAAAAACCAACTCAAAGAAATCCGGGCAAAATGAAAACATTAAGGCACAAACCAAGAGGAAGCGCTATTGCCGTAATATATATTGCCTCCCTGAGAAAAAAAATGAAAACATTATGTTTTCAGGTTATTGCACCCCAAATTACACCCCACGGGGCGCATTTTGGGGCGCAATAACCCCCTCCCTTTTAAAAACACAAGTACAACTGCTTCGTAGAAAAGAGACTGAGAAAGCACAGTTGAATGTGAAGGCAATCCAGTTAATTAGAGGCGGCACAGAATGGGTTGAGAGTGCAATATGTGCAGGCAACGTTGCGACATTCATAGTGCTCCGATTTATGTTGTCATATAAATCGAACTGCTCAAAAGTCCCACTCTCACTCTCACTCTCACTCTCACTCTCCTCACATTCCACTGGTTGCCTGTTGTTGAGAATCGACAGTCAACGCACTGTCACTCTTCGATTCTGTACATGCTCTCTTGTGTTTTGTAATATAATCGCACTCTGTCGCTCACACCTTGCCTCACCTTGCTCTTTCCTGCTTACTCTCTCCAACTTGCTCTTTCCTAGTTTTCTCTCTACTCGAACTTTTACGCACAACCTTCCGAATTCTCCCTCCAGACACCATGAAGTTTGCTATCACCTCTGCTGTTGTTCTCGCCTCTCTGATCACGCTGAACAGCGCGCAAAGCACTGCCAATGGTCTGACTTGTACAAGTGCCGCGTTTGAAATCGACCTTGAGCCAGGTCTGACTTATACACCCCAGGACATTGATGCCAAATTATCTGCATCGTCCACTTCCTGTACTTTTGGTGAAACGTCAAATCTGAAGCAGCGTGGTGGTTTTGTGGAAATACGCGTTAACGGCATGAATCGTGGTTTCTGTGGCAGTGATCTAACCCCAAATGACAAGGGTGTGGTTGGAATCCCGTCATTTAATGGTACTGCGATTGTTGAGGGTTGGAAATCGGAAGAAGAGTATAACAGTGGAGAAGATCCATCAATGAAATTCGAGGGTCCGGTGGGTGGTAAGATTACAACTGGTGGAATTCAGCTTGAGGGCGAGATTAAAGGCGAGAACAAGGGCAAGATCATTCGCATCCGTGGTGAAGGTACAAGTGAGGGCGATAAAGAGCTCGAAGATCGCAAATGCAAATCTAACTATGGCTATGTTTGGATGAAGGGCACTCTCAGCCTCATTTCAGTGTCTGACAAATGATGTAGTCAATTGTTTAATTAAAATAGCATCAAATCTAGTTCCTTTACTTTACTTTACTCTGCTTTTTATTCTTCTTTCTTTTCTTTTCTTTTAAAACAATCAATTGTCCGTTTAGTATTGATTGAAAACAAGCTATGTCAACTGAGACTCTAATTCTGGCGTCTTCAACATCCTTGCGCCAGAGTCAAGTGTTATCTCCTCTCTCATACTCGTCCGGGTCTAGATATATTTACATGATGGAATAAGGTTGCTGATACAAGCAGCTACCAATAATTAGATGTCAGATTAGCTACAACCGGGTGGAGTTACCCAACTGCTGCTCGCGTAGTAATACTGTTAACCAGTCAATGAACTGAAACCGGAGTCCCTCAGTAGCTCAGTATTGTACTCGGTGGCTGCATTCTGACATTGCTTTATGGTTCCAGATACATGCACTACTCTAATCATACATTGCATCTTTGCTGGTAATTGCAATCCATCCTCTTCGCCAATATGGGTGAGCAATGTGATAGCAGACCATCCAAGCTGATAGTGCATTCTAGGAAACCTAATCACTGCCAGCAGGGTTGATGAGCCGAGGTATTTGACAGACACAGCTGCCGCTAGTAGGGCTGATCCATAGTCACCAAAGTTTGTTTTGAGTGATCTCCGAATCGCTGCTGCCAAAACGGCCGTTGTCAGACCAGCTACTTGAGGCGGTTGCTGCTGCTGCTGTTGTTGTAGTCGCTCTGAGGTGGCGGGCAGCGCAGGATGAGCGTAGCCTTCGAGGATGATCTCTGCAAGTAGATATCTGTTCTTTGTGCGAACCATCGTTGTATTAATTGTGTACTTTTTTCAATGAGTAATTTTTTCAGTAATTTTTTCTTGATGGAAACCAACAAGTCCTTTTAGATTAGCATGACAAGGTGAATGCGGATGAGTATCCAAGCACTGTATTTTTCCTTTAGGAGCGATAGTTAAAAAGAAGAAGAGTTAAAAACACGATGACACTGATGAACTCACTATAGCGATTATATAAAAAAGATATAAAAAAGAATGAAGAGAAGATGTGAATGTGAATGTGGATGTGATTGTGAAAATATGAAAAATACAACAAAAGTAAGTTAAAAGAAATCAGATGCATCTCTGGATTGAACGCCATCAGTTGGAACCTCACTGTCGTCCAATTGATTGTTCTTCTTTCCACCGGCCGTGGCTGCTGATTTAGCCTCAGTGTGAGCATGCTGGTGACTGTCTTCATCATCATCTTCGGCAATGGAGTCGCTCAAGCCGGGAGACATCAAATCCAAACCACTGGCAGGATTGCCGAGCTCCTTCTGAAGTTGCTGGGAAAGAAGCATTGCAGGATCTTTTCTGTTTGTGTTGATCAAAGTAGATCTCATTGCAGCCAATCCAGGGTTGGGTCCAAATGACAATCCAGTGTTTGATTGAAGTTCCTTCTTGGCCGCCTCTTGCTCACGCGACTTGTTTGCTATTGGAATCACACTTGGCGCAGCAGCAGAGGTCTTCGTGGTCGATTGAAGAGCGGACAGTATATCAGTGTTGATGCCCATTCCGACTCCCTGGTTATTGGCCAAATACAATTGGTTGAATTCTGCAATTGGAGGCGGTCCAGCAACAGGTAGCATCAGTGAGTTTGGAGGCGCAACCACTCCAATTCTCTCGTTTGTATTCAACGATGATCCCAGAGAAGCACCGCCAGATGGAGTCAGTCCAAGCGACGATAGTCCACCAGATGGCATTGGAGTGTTTGGCGGTGGCTGGAATCCAGGTGGCAGCGTGCCGGTAAACGAGGATCCTAGCGAAGGAGTACCGCTCAAATCACCAGTGAGAGCTGCATTGTTGTCGAAGCCAATTGCATTCCCGGTTACTGGGCTGGCAGCCATTGCAGGAGAAGCTGAGGCAGATGATCCCAGGTATGGATAGCGACTACGCTGGCCTGCTGAATGTAAGGCTACTGGAACTGCACCTTGGATTGGGCGGGATGGAACTGCATTGCGGGACTGTGGAAGAATGGGGCGAGCCTGCGGTGTATTGCCAGCAGAGCCTTGTGCAGCTGTTGCTGCTGCTGGTGTAACTTTGTTGTCAGTCGACGACATGCTCTCTTTTGAAGTTGATGCGGAGGGAATACAATGAGGCAGTTCTACAGTATCAGCAGTATCAGCAGTCGTGGCCCAAGTTCAACTGAAGAGGGCGAGAGGGGAAAGAAGAAGAGAGGAAGAGGAAGAGAGGAAGGTTGAACAGTATGGCAGATGAAGTGCGGTTGTCGAATAGAGGAACTCTGAACTCAGCCTTTTTGTATTGTTGACAGCACTAGTTGCAAGTATGAGTGAGTGAGTTGATGAACTGATGAGTTGATGAGTTGGTTGAGTTGGCGGATGGGCGGGCTCGTCTCACACTCTGCTGCTGTCTTCGCTGTTGTCTTCGCTGGTGCTGGTATGCTGCTGGTGCTGGTGCTTTGGGGTGAACGACCGTTTGATGAGCTGCAAAGAACAGTTTCAAAAAGAAAAAGCGGGGAGCTGGCGATGAATAAGAGATGAACAGAGAGAACTGCAAGAACACTCCACTACACACACACACACACACAACCTTGCACGCGGAAAGTGGAAGTGAAGGAGGTGTGTATCTGTCGAATGTAAAAAAAAAAACAACAATGCACAGCCGTTGGTGTAGTCAGACTAAAGAGGGTGGCAGGCTTGAACCTTGACTTGGTTGTTGGATAATTGAATGTGAAGGCTACTTTCGTCGATAGGTATGACTCTTACAGTTTTGCTTATTGATACATACAGACAGACATACACGCACGCTGACATGCATGCATGCATGCATGCACAGGAACGGGATACAGTCATTCCGATGTAGGTTGTCGGTCATTGTAATACTTGACTGTAGACTTACCCATTTGTTTTTGTTTTTTGTTTCCGGCTTGCTTTTGCTTTTGTTTTGCTTTGCTTTGTTTTGCTTTTTTTTGACTTCTTCTGCATCGTACATCTCGGCATGCATCTTTCTACTATCTACAAAGTGGCGTGAGTATACAATCGTTAAAATGGACATTTAAAACAACTTAATCATCTTGAGAAGGAAAAAATAAACAACAATATAAGGATGTTTACCAAATGAAAGGCACCAGGATCTTTCGATTCTTTGGATACTCGTTGGCAAACTCGCGCTTATAAGTCTTGTGCTTCTTCTGTGCCCAAATCACCATTTGGCCACCACCCGCCAATGTAAACAGCCACGCTGCCCACGAGCCAGTCATCGCACTGAACACAACCCATGCCATAATCTCAAAGAAGTAGTTTGGACAGCTGATCAAATCGAATCCATAGCCACGAGGAATGCGACGGACACGAGTGCCTGGCGGACGGAGATTGCGCAGAATAATGTGGGTGGTCAGGTTGGAAAACTCGGCAAAGGCAAACAATGCGACGCAGATTGCCAGGAACGTTGGGTCGGAGCGGATTTGGCCAGCTTCGGAGGAGGCAGAGAGCCACGGGCCGTAAACAAAGTAGCCGGCGTTGACGCCAGCAAGCAGCCAGTAGTGGGCAGAGTTCTTGAACACAAATGTGAACGGCATTGTGCCGTGGCTGAACCGATGCACAAACAGAGTCTCCAGCTCACGCTTCAGGAAATGCAGCGTAAACAGCACACAGGCAACCTTCTGGACAGCCGACAGTTCGTACTTGGCGCCGTATACGGTCTCGCGGAACACGCAGAATAAAATGTGCAGGAACAGCGGGCCGAGATACTCAATGATGAACACAAGCTTCCAGCTGATTTGCGGGCCGAGGTCCTTGAGGCGCAGCTCGCCTCCATCCTTGAGCAGCTCGGCGTACTTGGGGCCAGACAGCAGCGCACCATCCTCCAAAACGACGGGCTTCTTGTCGGCGGACGAGTCCTCGCTGCCGACAATGGTCAGGCGCTGGCGCTCCGGAGCCATGCCAGTCACTTTGCTGATCTCGCGTTTGAGGTCATCAACGGTAGAGTCGGTTTTTGCGAGGTCGACTGTGAACGGTGCCTTGGATTTGCTGCTGGCGCCGCTGGAAACCTTTTCGTCGCCCTTCTTGGGTGCAGCTGTACGCACAATAGTCAGGCGCATAGCTTGCTATCAATCAATCTGCACAAGGTTGCTGGTGTCTGTTTTGTTGTTGTTGTTGCTGTTGCTGTCTTTGGAAGGAAAGCAGGAGGAAGGAGGAGCGGGAAGAGGAACGGAAGAGGGGACAGATTTCAGGTGTGTTGTTCTCGCCAAAACACCTGAACACGAGACGGTTGGTTGAGCTGGTGTGGCCTGATATTTCACGTCAAGCTGTCTCCCTCCTTCAATGCAATATGGCCGACATTGAACAACGGAGGCAGCTCGCTTAATCAATATATCCATTGTACCTCCTACCGCAAGTAATTGATAAATGACGCGCTTAAAGAGTGAAATGAAGTGGAATGAAATAAAATGAAAAACACCAGGTAAATGAATGAAGGAGTGTAATCAAATGATGAATTGAGATGAGAGAAAGGTAAGGTAGGGTAAGGTGCTGTGGGGAGGAGGGGGTGGAGTAGAGTAGAGTGGGGGAGTGTGATTAGTTGCGGACAGTTGCCTTCATCAGGACAGTTGCCAAGGAATCGGTGGATCCATTCAGTGATGCCATGGTGGCTGGTGTCACTGGCACATGGGGCGAATGCACAGACTGCGTTGGCGATGCCATGGACGACGTTGATTCATAGCCCTGCGACTGGGCCAGGGCCGCCTTTGTGGCAGTTTGTCTCCGATGGCTGACCCAGTCAACCAGCTGCTGCGGAGTCATGCGCACAATTTTGCGGTAGCCAACCATCTCGGCCATTGTGGGGCACCGATCGCTGTCACCGCGACTCTGCATCCAGTCTGCCAGCAGCTGGCGAGGGTCGTCGATGGCAGTGGAGACATCTTTGCCTCCAGAGAGCAAGTGGCCATCCGCGGATGAAGCCGAGCCGGTGGACGAGAACGATTGGCGCGACACAGGCGTGCCGGGGAATGCATCAGGATGGCCATCGGCATTGCTGTAGGTGCTGCTGCATCGGCTGCTGATTGCACTGCTGGAGGTGTCGCCATTGGCGTTTGCATACGCTGCCGCAGCACTACGAGCAGCCGTCACGTACTGGATCAAGCTGTTGCAGTCCAGCTCAGCCAGGATACGATCAATCAGCCGCGCCACGCTCTTGTTGATTGGGTGCTTGTCAACGTTGATTTGGGCACGTGCTTGCACGAGAACTTGAACGTGCTTGTCCAAGCTGCCCAATGACATCCGCGCCTTGTTCATCAGGACCAGAACCAGCTGGGTGTGCAAGATGGATACATGTCGCTCATGGAAGACGTAGTCATCGTCGAGCTTGAATGTTTGAGCCCGTGCTCGGCCGTGACCACTAGCACCGCCACTGCTGCTTTTGCTGATGCTGACATTGTGGCTAGCACTACTTGTGCTGCTGGCTGAAGACGCGGAGGCTGTCCGTGACACACTGGACGCAGACGCAGCAGCGATGGCCACCACCGCAGCAGCCGCTGCTGATGTGGACGACGGTGCTGATGCAGTTGATGCCGATGCAGGCCTTGACATGTACCCGTACAGACCAGACATGCCTGATGTTGATGCTGGCATTGGTGCTTTGGGGTGGTGGTGATGCTGATGGTGTGGATGGTATCCAAATGAGTGCATATTAATATCACTACTGCTGTTGTTGTTGTTGTTGTTGTTGATGTTGATGTTGTCGTTGATTTTGGTAGTAGTAGTGATAGCAGAGTGTGCTGCGATAAGGTTTTCAGGGAGCCGAGGTTTATGTTGCTGTTGCTGATGGATCTGATGCTGTGGCTGTGGGACGGGTGGGAGAGGGCGATTGATGTACAGCTCCATTTTGCTTTGTTTTTACAGGTGCGCTTTATTTATTCTCTGATACTCTCTCACTTTTGATGGGTTGTGGCTGATGGTGTGAATACAAGCGCAACGAGCTAGCTTGCTTGCTGGTTGGAATGGCGAGGCGACGCACGTATGAGAGAGAGAAAGGGAAAGAATGAGAGAGAGGGAGAGAGTTGGTGTTGGTGTGTGAGCGAGTGAATGTCGCTGGAGAGGAAGGGTCTGCGAGGGAGAGACTGGAAAGGAATACAGCGCAAATGTGGGAAAGCCGGAACGGCCAAAAAGCAAGCGAATGAAAAAGAGAAGAGGGTTGTGTGTGAACTGGACAGCAGCAACGGCAGCAGCAACAAAAAAAAAGTGGCGATGTTCACACAGTGGCAGCAAATAGATGACAGATTTGAGAGGTTGATATTTGGTGGTCAGGCTGATGTGACCGATGTTGCCACTTTCTGAAGTTGGTAAGCTTTGAAAGGAGACTGTTGGTGCTGCTGATAATGCTGATATTGATAATGTTGCTGATATAGAAGTAGGTGTTAGATGAGCGTGAGAGTTTTCTGGATGAAGCTGGCCGTTTCCGGTTGAGGAAGAAAAGAGCGTTCTTCTTTACTTTTCTTTTGTTGTATTCAAGTGATTCTGCACAGACAAAGATGTAGAGTGTAAATACACACACGCGTACGTGTCAAGGTCTTTGTTTGATCAATGTCAGCCGCACAAAGCTCAACGATGTCTTTGTTCAGATAGGTTGTGGTTTATGTTACAGGTTGGATGAAAAGGTAGAAAAGCACACAAAAGTACAAAAGTAAACACAGAACAGAGCAGAGATGAAGTTTGTGTGCTCGTGCACACAAAGAATGAGTGAAAGAGAAAGTGAAAGAGAGAGAGAGATTATCGGAGGTGAGAGGAGAAAAAAGAATGAATGGATGGATGGTGAGTGAATGAATGGGCAGATGACTGAACGGAAAATGAGGTTTGCAGTTTGCAGGCTGCGATGGAATGACGACACAATGCAACACCTACCTTTCTTCGGTGGTGGTGGTGGTGGGCAGTGGATGGCGCGGGTTCCGTGCAGAAAGGGGGGGACTTACGTAGTTGGTTTCCAGAACGTACAAATGAGGAACTAGTGTGGTAGTGAAAAAAGAATTTGACGTCGGAGCTAGCTGGTTGGTTGGCTATTGATATTGCTATTAGTGTTACTGTTACTGCTGTCGCTGTTGGTGGTGATATATCAGGGCTTAGAGGCGCAGTAGTGACAGTCGGACGATACAGAGAAACGATCGAAAATGGCAAACAGGGCAAAAAGGGAACCTCGAATCGAAAAATGCGAGCAGATGAGTGGCAGAAGTGGGTGTGGATAGGAACCAGCCCAGTGTAACTTATAAGAGCCGAGCTGGCTTGTCCCCTTTCCCCTCCAATTAGTGCAAAATGAAAGACTGTGAGTGTACAGAGTAACAAACAACGAGCAACAAGAACGCAATAACAAACAATCAAAGGGTGACTATTGGATGAGCGCTGACGTCGGCTTTTTTTGTCAGGAGAGCAAGAGTTGAATGCGATCAGCTGCGCGTGCGTGATTATTGCAATAGCCAAAACAAGAGTAGCGGATGCACACAGAAAGTGATCTGCAGATGACAATGTGAAGAGTAACGATGTGATGAAGATGAGGATGTGATGAGGATGAGGATGAAGGCGACAGAGTGGGCGACAGAATGAATGGATGAACAACGAGCGGATGACGGGTGATCGACGATCAGCGTTACACACGTACCGTTGGAAGACGATGTTGCTGTCGCCAGTCCGAGCTGTGCGACTTCTGTGTCCGTTTTTGTTTTTGTTTTTGTTGTGCTGTGTTGTACTGTGCTGCGTTGTGTTATCGTTGAAAGTTCGGCGGCTTGACGTGACGGGAATCAGAGGCTTCGTGAATGGATGGGACACGGTGAACGGTTGTTGTTGGTGGTGGGAAGAAGAGGCAGGGCACCGGCTCAATTACAAGGCGGAATGACTGCTATCCGACGCGACTAATTATTGCAACGCAACAGCAAAAATCTGACGGTTGAGCAATGAGAAAAGGCGACAGTGAAAGAAGAAAAAGAAGAAAAAAAAGAGAGAAAAGAGAGAGAGAGAGGGAGAGACGGAAAGGCTGTCGACAATGGACGGACGGGACACTGGCAGGATAATGACAGACTGAACGGGTGCACGGCGCGCAACCAGGTTACGTGCCTGACAATCGTTAGTCTGAAGAAGGTTGCCGCCAACAAAAAAAAACAGCAGTAACAGCAACAAAGGAAACTTTACTTGCCGACCGAGAATGGAATTGGAAGAACCGGCAGTGGAAGATAACAGAATTTCACAGAAGAATGGAACGATACGGAAAGTCGCAACACTGCCAACTCTTTCTGATGTCGCCGCTATGGATATGTTATAAGATTCGTTGCCTTTACCAATGATACAAAGTTAGAGCAAAAAGAAAAAAGAACAGACGGACAATCAGGACAGAGAAACAGGAGTTGCTGTCAGAAAGGGAGAAAGAAGAGTGCAAATGAAGAAGGCCGTCCGTGAGAACCCAGATCACTGGTATCCCATTAGTAGTGATTCACTCTGATGCTGGCTTTTCGTCAATCGGCACTCACAGCGCAATAGCTCTCACTCAAGCCATACAGGGCAATTCGGAGGCGAAGGAGGAGGAGAAATATAAAATAAACTATGCTTTCCTTTTGAATAAGAGGGGAGAGAAAGTGAGAGAAAAAATAACAAACAGGCTTGCCATTGAATGGATTCTTTTGAATGGATTCTATTGACGACGAACTTGGTCGAACCGACAGATATCTGTGTAGCACTCTTTGGTTGGGTAGGTGGCACAGACAGCACGATCTTAATTACATTCCATATTGAGATCAGTCTGAGGCATCACTACTGTTTTACTGTCTTTGGAATAGCGCCTCGACCATCTGGCTTTGCCTTGCTGCCTTCGATTACGTGAAGAGGGCCGTCACATGTCTGGATGCCGCTAAACAGTTAAAAAAAAACAACAACAGCAACAACAACAGCAACCCATACTAGTGTTGATCCAGCACGTGGCAAACTATGCTATCTTTTTCTCCTCCTCACTGCCCACTCGAAGCAGTTGAAAGCACTTTCGTGGTGGTGCTTCGACAGTATCAAGTGTTGAAAAAAATAATTAAGAAAAAACTAGTATGGACTATCTTCGTCACAGCGCGGCTTTGTCGATGTGCTCGTGCGTACATGCAAGTCGTGTAATACACTTACACTTACACTTACAGTTACAACTCGAGAACAGTGTGGTGGAATGTATTACTTTCGTTTCTAATTTGCGCCACTATCCACTTCGTTTCTTTTTTTTATTCCGTGTTTGGATGCGTAATCGATGGAAGTTTTTTTGTTCGACTGCTCAGGTGTGACCTTCGTTTTCTGTTGCACTCGCCTAATTAGCTACCAGTCAGTCGGGACTACCGAAAAATATCCGATGAGTAGCGAATGGAGAAATGTGGGTTTTGAACTACCACCCACCAAGTGTGTATGTGATGTGCGGCCGATGAAGTGGTGATCCAATTAGCATATTCCGTAATTTGCTGAGTAAGTGGGCGAGAGGAGTGATGGAGAGAGCCACAATTGCATCCCAGTTTGTGTGTTTGTGTCTGCGTGTGTGTGCTTGTGTGTATTTTTTGTTTCTCCCTCTTCACCGTTTGAGAATCCGCGGTCGATAACGAGGGTTCTTTCCAAGGTCAGATGGTTACAATGTACACTTTTTCTTCTTTTTTTTTTTACTTCTCCACCACTACCAACTCGCAAGTGCACAAGTGCATTTCAGAATCCACTCTCACTCACTCTCACGCATACACTATGACATGACCTGCAAATTAATAAATCGATTGCACTTCAATACGGATGGATAGGTAAGCTACGTTTCCACTGCGTCAGAGCATACACACCAGGCACAATGGATTCCCAAATTGCAAATTTGGAGGCGCAATAGAATACAATCTCCATTCTTCACAGTGCAGGTTACTGTCATATCAAAAAAAAAAACAGCACGCACGCGCAGCAAATACTGCACAAAGAAAGAGAGGACGAGGGAGAGAGAGAGAGAGAGAAAGAAAGAGAGAGTAAAAAGAGTGTGCGAGCGTGTGAGCATCAATTCGTTAATTTCCTGTTCAGTCTCTGTTGTTCACTATACAACACAACACACAACACCACACACCATTTTACTTGTGTTACTGTGATCCTGCATGTGCGTGTGCGCGTGTGTTGTCGCAGTAGCAGTGGTGGTCGTTTCGAAGCGGTTACAAATAGCGTGATTTTCTCGTAAAACACGATCAAGACACCTCCCTCCCCCCCTCCTCCTTTCTTTCCTGTGCTTCCTTTTGTCAGTCGGAACAGTCCGCATTCACACAAGATCGATACATTCACCACACGCGGTTGCAACACATTTCCTCTATTTCTATTTTGCCTCTTTTCCTTCAACCTTTTTTCCTGTTTCTTGCTTGCTTTTGTTAACTTCAACCGTAATACTTGTACCACATACAACCGCACACACTCCCCCACACCCACACCCACACCCTCATTGTGCTACCTATAGATACTTGCTTGAACCCTGCTACTGTTGCAACCCGCTCTGGTCGCTGTTGTCGTCAATAGAGCCTTTTGGTCGATTGTACTCTCAGACTACCCTAACTACCCTAGCTACCCTCGTCGCTACCATCGCTACAGCCCTACCTGCATACACCCAGGCAACCAGGCAACCAGGCAACCAGCCGATTCTTTCATTCAACCAACAGTTTACTTTACCCTCATTTCACCCCCACTCCACCTCTCTCCTCTAGCTTCTGTACCCAAGCCCCCGTTGTCCTATCTATCCTCCGCTTCTGTTTTCTCTTTTCCTTTCGTCCTCTTTCGACACTTGCCTATTCATTTCTGTCTTCGTTCATATTCCATCGATAGCGCATTCACACTCTCTGAGTCCATTCCCACATTTTGATACATCATTCCCACACCTCATATTCTACACCACTCCCGACCAAACTGTAGCATCTCTCTCCATTACAGCGTCTGCAAAAACCTGCCTCCATCATCATTAATAATATTTACTCCAGTCAGCCGCACATCACTATTGTATTTCCTGCCATCATTCATTCATTCATTCATTTTTTTGTTCCTTCTGCGTCCTTTCTTTTTCCACACACACTCACACGCTCACGCACACTTTCTACACCTCTTTCATTTTTTTTTTACCGCCAAACACATACAAAAACAACACACCGCAACAATGACTATTCCACTCCCAATCCATAACCTTGCCCTCTTCTCGCCAGAGTTGCTAGTCAATTGCAATCCCGACCAGATGTGCCAGGATCTGCCAGCACCTCCAGCAAGCCAGCTTACTCGCATTCAAGATGCCGTTGCGCTTGGTGGCTTTCCTTCAACTCCTCTTTTCCTCAACAGCTCTACCCAACCATCACCATCATCACTGTATCAGTCGTCGAGCACTCAAGTGCCTATGTCTGTGCCCACCATTACTAACTCTACATTGACATCGACATCCACCACTTCCTCCTCCTTGCAACCAATGCCTATCTCCACTGCCCAGCTTCCTTTCCATATACCCACACATTTTTCAACTTCTATCACCAATGCTACAACAGAATCATTACAGACGCCGAATTCAACTCTTCAAACACCGATTAATTCAACATTTAGCCTTTTGACACCATCAGCTTCACTTTTGCCACTATCAATGCCTGCATTCTACGTTCCATACATCAATTTGACCCCGCCATCATCTCTTCAGCATCAGCAGCAACGACCATTGCAATTCTTACAGCCACCAGCTGCTGCAATGAACGAAACAGAATTATTAACTCCGGAAAGCATTGCTCACATTTTATCGACAACTGCAGCAACCGGCACTATTCCACCGCAGTTTGCAAGCTTGCTTCCACCATTACCACCCAAGAGTGATGGTGATATCGACGAAAGCAATATTGCCAGCATGACTCCAGAGCGTGCTATGGCGCATGTTCAGCGTGGATTTGAATGCCCCTCAACATCGCCACCTCTGGGTCGACAAACGACGGTTGATAGACGTCCGACTATAATGCCATTCCGTTTGAATACAAGCAGTGGCGGTCCAACGTCGCTTGAATTGATTGGCAAGTTGATGAGTGGATCGTCGTCAATATCTTCTGCTTCTATAGTGGATCCATTGAGTCCAATGCTCACATCTCGCAGTAGTGTGCTGAGCATCGTCAGCAACACCAGCATCGACTCCTCAACAGGTGATCCACACACTTCAATCAACGCTGTGATCAGCTGCAATCATGCCGAGTCTCCAGCTATCGACAATGCGTCCGATGCAAGCGATGGCGAAGATTCCCCTCCAACCATCAAAACCGTCAACCCATCATCCACCACCAAGCGCTACGTTTCAGTAACCATGGCCGACGGTCGCACGCGCTTTGCATGCACATTCGAAGGCTGCAACAAAACATTTGCTCGTCAGGCTAGCGTGAACATGCACGCTAAGGTCCATTACGAAGGACGCAGCTTTGAATGCGAGCTCTGTACCCGCAAATTTCATCGTCGACACGACTTAAAACGACATGTGCGCTTGCACTCGGGAAACCGGCCATATGTGTGTCCAAACTGCATGGCAAGTTTCCCACGCTCGGACTCGCTGAATCGCCACATTCGAACTGATCCAGCGTGCTTGGATTATTACCAACAGGTGAAACCAAAGTTGAACATTCGCGTGCGTAATGGCAATGGTCGCCACAAGGACAATTAGACTCTGTTTGCTCGCTTGCCTATTTTTGCTTAATTGATATTAGTATTTTTGCGCTGCTTCTCAATCTCATTCAATCTCTCTCATTCAATCTCTCAATCTCTTTTGGTCGCGTTCTAACACAACCTATGATTGATTAAAGAAGACTGAGTATCTGCTTCAAGGTAGGAAAGAGTTGGTTTACAGATGCGAGGGTTTAGGCGTCGCTGGTGATGAAGGCGCACTCTGGACCCCAGAACTCTGCCGGCTCGACGTGGCGCTTCGAGTAGGCGATGCCGTCGATGGCGGCAATGTCCGCGGCGCTCAGCTCGACAAAGTCGGCGTTGGCGCGCACGCGGGCGGCCGACACGCTCTTTGGGATGACGCTCGTGCCGCGCAGCACTCCCCACGACAGGATGACGACCGCCGGCGCAACGCCGTGCTTCTTGGCAATCTCGCCAATGACCGCGTCGTCGAGCACCTTCGGGTC
>MU602936.1:3202-16481 GCA_025201865.1 Ramicandelaber brevisporus
AATAGAGTCACTATTAAGGCAATATATGAGAGATACCGCTGTTGTTGTATTGTTTATTTTGGCTGTGGCTTCTGCATTTTTCGTGTGACGTGAGCTGGCCGTTTCGTCAAAGTGAGTTCGAGCAATGCGCACGACATTGCACAAAAGAATGCTATCTGCGCATCCGTTGTCTTCCCGGTTGGCACAATTGTCAATATCGACGTGTACACATTTGACTCTGGTTTGTCAAACATGATGTTCATGTATGCAATGATCTTCTCGTCCACCTTGTTTCGAATGTACAGTATAGCCTTGCGCTGGTCCTTGTACGCTGCATGACCCGTCCCTGCTGTGCCGCCCTTGAGTTTCATGATTCCATCTTGTGGCATTGTAAACATTGGTTTGTCAAGGAGTTCTGGGTCAATGCATGGCAGTCCATTCACCTTAAGTGAGCGAACAGCAACCTTCTCATCTGCAATGTCCAAATCCATCACTAACGTTGAACGGAGTTCGTGCCACGTGTTGGTGAATGCTAACTTGCTCCTTACCGTGTCTAGTGCCAAACTCCACAATCTGGCCTGCGGTGCGTTCTCAGCCGGACCCTCTAGCATAATGTCATTAGCACCTTCTGCCAACAATGAAAAGGTTCGATACATGCTGTTTGCCGGACTGTTGTCGACGCGGCGATACAGATACTGCAGCTGACCCTTGGTGTCAAAGACATCGAGAGAATGTGGTCTGAATGGTGCCGTATGTTGATTCTGGTATGCCAGCACCGGGACCGTGGTGGGTCGAACATAGAATGACACCTCGCCATCTGGTACCATATATGACATGCTACCGCGTGGAAACGGATTGCCATAATACTCTGGCGGCGGTGGTAGAGGTTGAAGAGCATTCTGCTGTTGATGCTGATACTGAGACTGAGTACTCTGCGGATTGTCGATTTGACCATCGCGTCTTGTGTGCAAATTCGCATTGTGGATGTCACCAAGTCTAACTGTTCGTGATGGCTCATCAATTGTGTTTGGTCGAGTTGCAGATGATGGCAGTGAGAATTGCTCCAAGAGAGACAGCAGCATGATTCGACGCATTTCGGGGTCTTCTTCGCGACTGGCATTCAGCATGCTTTCACGGAACTCTTCTGTTGACATGTCAAATGCTCCTGACTGTTGATGCAACCCATTTCCTGCTGATGTAGACTGAATTGCACGTTGTAGTTTATTAACCAGCTTCTCATCCAATGAAGTGTCGCGGCTCAAGTCAGCAATGTAGTCAGGAAGTGTGCCTGGGCTGCTGGGTGTTTGGTGGAGCTGAGGAGCTGCTGATGCTCTGGATTCTTGTAAATTAATGCGCCGAATAGCCATATCGAGCTCAGAATCATCTACATCGGCAACTGGGAAGCCATACTCATGTCTTCTGGGAGTTGATGAAGATGAGCCATTGGTGCGGCTTGGCAAAGATGGTGCCGGCGTTGAGGGCAAGGGAGGCGCCGGTGTTGATGGCCGAGGAGGTGCCGGAGTTGGTGGCAAAGGAGGTGCTGGAGTCGATGGCAGAGGAGGCGCTCGAGTTGATGGAAGCGGAGGCGGTACAGTTCGGTTTGTCCTGACAATGCCGAACGAAGCTGCGGGTCTTGGTGGAGCAATCAGACGAAGAGTGTCGCCATTGGACCCACTGGATGCTGCTGTCGTCGTCGTGGTTGTAGTAGTGGTTGTCGTTGTTATTGTAGCTGGTGTAGATGGCATTTGCCACACTATTTGTTCGTCGCCATCCTCACTGTCGCTTCTTCCAACCGGGATATTAATTGCTGTAGCTGAAGTTGTAGTTGAAGTTACAGTTGCAGTTGCGGCAGGAACAGGAACAGAAGCAGAAGCAGGCGGAACTGTCGTTGAAGCAGCTGGACTTGCTGCAAACGAGTCAGAGTCCCAAGTCGACTGCGCGACAGCCTCCTCATATGTCGGAAGGCCAACCAAGTCAAGATCGTCGGTTTCGTTAGAAGCGGCCATTTACTGGTTAAGTGTGCAAAGTGAGAGTGTGGGTATGCAGGTGCGAAGGGTGAGACAAGTGGTGGCTTGCGTAAAGACCCCGTCTTAATTCACTGCGAAAGCACACATATAGGGAACCGCCTTGGCACAACACAACAACCACCACTAATGGGTTGTCGTTGCTGCTGCTGTTTTTATTTCTCTCCTCTGCTCTCCGCAGCTATCTTTTTGTCTTGATGTTTTTCAGTCTGGGCTCCTCTTTGTGCACTTCACCAATTTGACTGCCACGCGCATCAGGTTTTCTTTTTTCTTTTTTCTTTTTTTCTTTGCTTTGTTTTTGTTCTTCATTAACGGATGTCTGCTAGGAAGATCGACCAAGCCATGTATATACCGCTGCGAACAGGCAGCAGAGGTCCAGCTGGTCGACAGGGTCTTCAGCAGCAACAACAACAACAGCAACGAACGAGTCGAGGTGATTCTTCAGATGAGTCAGACGGTGGATATCGCAGGCAGGCAGGCGTTGGACACGATGACAAATCAGATAGTGACAATGATGGTATTTCAATCGGCCGTCAGCCGGTTGTATCACCTCAAGCACGTTTGGCTCACCAGCAGCAACTTAGAGAGCAGCAGCAGAGACGTCGATATTTGAGAGCACAAAACTCGGACTCGGATGACAATAACAATCAGCGCCAAGTGGGTCCACTGACAGAGGTGCTGCATCATAGTGAAGATGATGACGATGACGAGGACGAGGATGCAGACTATCGGCCTCCACAGTCAATGATACTTGAGGGACCTCCACCAACTGCAGACACTCCATTCTCAATCGATGTCGAGTCGAGACAGCAGACTCAACCTCCCTCCCCTGTGGAGACTCAGCCTGAAACAGCGTTGTTGCAAAAGGCAGAGAAGACCCACTTGCCACTACCTACATCAACAAAGCAACAACAACACCAGCAACACCACCAGCAGCAGCAGCAGCGTAGACATCAGAGTCAGCCACGTCAACAACATCAGCATCAACAGCAAACGAGGCATCAGCAGACCGGAGCTAACAATATGGGGAGATCATATGCAGCAATCCCTTCGTTTGGACAAATACTGAAGCCGCATCCAATGAATCAATCGAAGCAACCGCAGTCTTTCATCTCTTCTAAATATCCTCGCTCATCTTTATTGGATAACCACAGACCTTCAAATAACATTAGACATCAGCAGCAGCAACAACAACAGACTCCTGCTCTTTATCATGGATATCAGCCCACTACAACCACAACGACTACGACAACTTCTTCAGTTGCCGCCATGGCAAGACAGAATGCATCGCTTCCATATGGCTACGGAGATGATTCCGACTCGGACTTTGACCCGGCTGATTACACCGAGGATCCCAATGCGGCACTTGCTGGACAACTGTACGGACAGCAACAGCAGCAACGGCCATCTCGACTGTGGTCATTTGTTACTGCTGTGGGCCATTTGTTTAGTCTATTCAGCCGACGCTCTTCATCGCGACCACCTCAGCTATCGCCACACGATAATGCAATGCTGATGTGGCACAGCCTGGGCAGCACGGATGAATTCTACCAAAATGTATATGACTATTATATTGGCAAGGGACTCCGCAATATAGTGTTGGCCCAAGTGTTGAATTTAGTTTCGCTGGCATTTGTGGCGTGTTTTGCAGTATTTCTCGCCTATGGAATTGATTATTCTTTGATTAGAACCAAGAACCGACTGATTGACGTGATTGCTCCTGGATTCCCAGGCACATTGCCCATTGGGATCAAATTGTTTATGATTGTATTTTTACTGTTTTGGACATGGCAGCTGGTGCGAGTAGTGTATGATGCGAGACAAGTCTATCCAATGAGAGATTTCTTTGAATATGTACTGGACATTCCACGCGAGGATATTGAGACAATTGATTGGAACATTGTTGTGCAGAAAATAACTGAATTGAGAGAAAAGGATATTGCGTCTGGCAGACAGAGCTCAGTTCAAGCAAAGAGAATCGATGCAATGGATATTACAAACCGTATAATGAGAAAGGAGAATTACCTGATTGCATTATTCAACAGAGATTTGCTTAATTTGGCGAACCCATTCCCGATGGTTCCATTTGTTGGATCAAGAGAAACTCTGACAAAAACATTGGAGTGGAATCTGTCCTTTTGCTTATTTAATTATGTATTTGATGACAAAGGCCAACTGCGCAAGAGATTTCTTCGAGATCATAGGCGAACAGTGCTGGCAGATGGATTGAGGCGTAGATTTATATTCATGGGAGTGATTAACTTACTATTAGCACCGTTTGTAGTTGTATTTTTATTATTGTATTTTTTCTTCAGATATGCAGAGGAAATTTATAGAAATCCAGGTTCAGTTGGGATGCGTACCTATTCCACTTTGGCTAGATGGAAATTCAGAGGCTTCAATGAGTTGCCCCATGTATTCCAGCAAAGATTAAATAGAAGTTATGAGCCGGCTGTAAAATATCTAGAGCAATTCCCAAATGAAATGATGGCGATATTTGCCAGATTCACCTCTCTAATCACAGGTGCATTCGCTGGAGTGCTATTGATACTGGCTGTGCTGGATCCCGATCTGTCTTTGCAGTTTGAAATTACTCCAAACAGATCTGTTTTGTTCTATATTGGATTATTTGGTGGTATTTTAGCCATGAGCAGAGGAATGATTCCAAGCGATCACGAAACATTTGATCCAGCTGGCGCATTCAATGTGATGGCTTCCTACACACTATATATGCCAACCGAATGGAGAGATCGTACCCACACTCTCTATGTTCGTGATGAAATGTCGAAGATGTTTGCCCCCAAAATATTGTTGTTTATTGATGAGCTGTTGGGCATTGTGTTTACTCCATTTATATTGCTATTCTCATTATCCAAATGCTCTGCAGAGGTTGTGGATTTCTTCCGTGAGTTTTCCGTCCATGTCGATGGTGTTGGTTACGTCTGCAGTTTTGCCAAGTTTGACTTCAAGCGCCATGGCAACATAAAGTTCGGCGCACCTGCTAGAGTGGACAACCAGTATTTGACTTCTAAAAATGGTAAAATGGAACAGAGTTTCCTGGCTTTCAAGGCTAATCATCCAACTTGGGAACCGCGTGACCCTGCTGCCTCAACCTTTTTAAATCGGGCAAACCTGGCTCGATCAATGGTGTTTAACAGACCACCTACATCTGCTAGACCAACTCAGCTACCTCAGATGCCTCAGCAACAACAACAGCTGCAGCAACCTATGATGACCAAGACAAAACTGCCTGATATTCAATCCGAGTCACCCCCACCTCATCATTATCCACAGCAGCACCAATCTCCAGTGTCAAACGCGGATGCGAGTCAATATGATTTGGCAAACGAGATGGGAATGTCTGTTGTCATCCCACCTACAATGGCTGGGTCAATCATTGCACCTGACGACCAGCAACAGCCTGGCATATTCCGCACTGGTAGTGTGCTGAACCTGGTTAACCAGCTGTACGAGCAGAATCTCTTTAAATAACGAAACAGCTTTATACTGTAAGCTTTTTATTTAAACAAAGAAAACAATAGCTTGATAAAGCGCATTAGCATTATTCTAGTATTTAAGCCTGACCAGGATAAATCGGCTCAGAATCGGTCAGAATGATGCTTGGCACAACAGCCTTGACAGCTGGGATCTGATGAATGTCCTGGAAGTAGCGGGTAACATTTGGGAATTCAGCGCGCCATTCTGGAGTCAAGAAGTGTTCAAATGGCTTCCACAGCTCCGAAAAGAAGACGACATCTGCCACCGTGAAACGATCGCCCACCAGGAACTTTTTGCCGTTACCCAGCTTCTTTTCGTACACACCTAGGAAGCGACGAGAGTCTGCCAATGCCTTCTCGATGGTGGCTGGATCATACTGGATGCGGCCCAGCACGGTTGCGCGAATTGGCAGCCACGAAGCATTAAACTCGGTGTTTGCAAGGAATAGTTCGGAAATGATCTGAGCATTTTCTTCGAGCGTCTTGCCAACGAGACCCGACTCGGCCGGTGCAGCAGACGCGAGATAGTAAGCAATGGCATTGGAG
This sequence comes from Ramicandelaber brevisporus, assembly GCA_025201865.1. NCBI lineage: Eukaryota > Fungi > Kickxellomycota > Ramicandelaberales > Ramicandelaberaceae > Ramicandelaber > Ramicandelaber brevisporus. The sequence goes on from MU602936.1 coordinate 9,249, forward strand.
TCGGTGAGGAACTCGCCGGTTTTGTAAATTTCGAGAGCAGGCATCTTGCCAGTGGGCAGAGTGTGGCGGTCCTCAAACTTGTAGTCGTCAATGAGGTCGAGCTTGAGACCGGCATATTCAACAACAATGCGAGCCTTGATGGCACGGAACGTGTTTGGGATTGTGTACAGACGGCCGACGGCTTGAGCCATAGTTTTTTGTGTTTGTGTTTGTGTTTGCTTTTGTGTTTTGTGTTTGTGAGTTGTATGCGTTCGTGTTGTGTGAGTTTTGTTTGCGAAGCTTGGGTTACTGAAGATAGACAAGAGAGAGAGAGAAGCAAGGTGGCTGGGCATTGTCGGGAGGAGTATCGCGAACGGTTTGTCCATTTAAATTAGGACACGATGACAAATCGACCCTGGATTATGATTTGTCAGTTGTTACGGAGTTTTTGATGTTTTTTTTTTGACAACGGGGCGATAAGTGCCCATTGTCAGGGTATCTCGTAAGCAATAGCATTATATAAGTTGATATATTTGTCAGATGATCAACTTCCTTAGTTTACTACCCCCACTTCCCATTGATGAAGTTGAATAAGAAATGGAATTAACTTTTTAAACAAAATAAAAAACAGCGCATGTAGAGAGAAGGAGTTTACCATATTGAGCTATGCTGGAAAAGGATACATACAATGTTGGTATTAATTGATAGTGGAGTTTACACATAGATACCAGGTTAGAGTTCGAGGACAAGACTGATTCTGACTGACTTCGATGCTTACCGTCACTCTTCGAAAGCCTGCCAATTGCACAAACTCCTACCTGGGTCGCTTTCCTTTTGTTCGTACATTTATAGAAAATCAATATCTGACTATTCACTCCAGCCAGTCAGCTGCAACTTTGCTCATGAGAAGACATCATCATCATCAATTCGAATGTTCCCAGCATTTGCTGTTCTTCCCTAGTTTGAGTAGTTTCCACGAACTGTGTCATCCGCCCTTCCCTTTCATTCTTTCGCTCTCTTTCGCTCTCTTTCGTTCTCTCTCTTTAACCAATCCAATCGTTGCCATTTTGCCCCAATAGACCTCGAGGAACGTTGCCAGAAACGTCCTTTTGAACAACATGCAGATGACACTGATGACACTGGTGAGAACGCAATCAGAGAAATCAATGGATGTCTTAATAAAAGTCTGAGTGGAGACGTTCCACCGAGTTTTGCCTTGCTGGGAACATCAGCATGGGGGATCGAATGCTTCAAGCAAAAATATATTTAGAGCGCTGAACTTTCGTCGTCATGCCTCCATCAGTCTCTGCCTCGAACAACAGCAACATTAATCCACCCATATTTCGCACCTATTTGACTCGTAGTTCACTCATATCTGACTCGTATTTCACTCTGATAGCAGCGATGCTTTACCTTCTTTGCCTTGTCCTATTCCTAATCCAAGCCGCATCGACCTCCGCGCAATCGTGCCGCCCTATCGCTGAAATGGTGGACACCTGCGGCAACACGGTCGCGCCAGAGAGCGACTCCTTTGCGCTCTACGAGTCTAACTCTGGCAAGTGGCTTTCAATTGGATCTGGCTGGTGGGCTGAGCTCGGTGATACTGCTGCTTACTTCAAGTATCAGGCCATACAGTCTAAGACTGAGACAAGCTTGGGCTGCCGTATCCACAACTTTGACTATGGCTATGGCTGGTATACGTTCAAGGAGCAGCGCCGTCCGGGAGGAGCTTGGATTTTATCCAACAAGGCGAACGGCGCGTTTGGAAAATACCACTCTAGCTTGATTTGTCAAGTTGAATCTGAACCTGGTGTCTTCTACATGGGTGCTGGCGGACTTAGCTGCGATGGACACGGCTGTGTTGGCCCGACAATGTTTAGAGCCGGCAGCGATAAGTACGTGTATGGACGAGAATGGGGTGGTGCCTTGCTCAAGTTCTATGCCATTAAGGTTCCAGATGGTTCGGTTTCTTACTCAGCCACACCACCCCAGCTGTGTGATAACGCCAAGAAGAGCTCCAAATACATTGAGGGCTCATGCGATCTCAGCAAGTAACCATATTAATTTTTGTTTATTTTTTTGCTTTAGCGACTGCAATTTCAATCACCCAGTTCATCTCCTCTTGGGATTACTTTGTATGTAGCAAGCCTGGCAACATCTTTCATCAATTTGCTGCCGTATTGACACAGCACCGTGAGAACTACTGATAACTTGCCCGGCTAGCTCAATCGGTAGAGCGTGAGACTCTTAATCTCAAGGTTGTGGGTTCGACCCCCACGTCGGGCTTAATTCTTTTCGCCTTTTGCACTTTTGTAATGCTGGGACAGTTGGTTGGTTCCTTGGCCATTTTTTGTCATTCCAATCTTTTAACTGTTAGCTGGCACATCGTACGAGCACTCAAAATATCAACTCCTTCCCCCCAATGCCATGAATCTCGATGTCTTTGAAAGATGGGGGACTTTTCAAATGTTTGCCGTTGAATTCCTCCGTGAGGCCACCGTGGCGTGAGCATCGATGGGAGATTAATTGAGCCGATCCACTCACGCTCACACTCACACTCACACTCGTTCATTCATTCATTCATTCACTCACACTGCGTCTGTGATAAACATAAACTGCCAAGCCCAGCCTCTTCCACCTCCTCCTTCTCCTTCTCCTTCGTCTTCTCCTGCTGTGTTGCTGTTTTCTCTCTCTCTCTCTCTCTTTTTTTTTCAACAAACACTCCCCGCCATCTTGCAGATTTCACGCCGTCCAACAGCAGCTACAAAAAAGCAGCTCATCTCTTCTCTTATTAGTGCACGCGTGTGTGTAGGGAGCAGCAATCGCTATTATCACAATTTACTGTTGCATGAGCACCACTTTCGAAAGCAAACTTGTCACTATTGGTCTCGTCGTTGTTGCGTATAAAGTCTACAAAAGTTTACTCATGTATCTCAATCAAAACAGCCTGGTTTCTGGCACAAGAGTCCGCATGTGGTTTAGCGACCAGAGCATCCAGCTTCCACTGCGCAACTCTTCATCAGACGGCAGCAGTGTCGACGATGGCAGCGAAAAGGCGAGCGTTCGGTTCGTCGACTTGGTTCGCTCAGACTGTGCCGAGCTGTGTGGCCGGTTCGTGCCCCCTTGGTTTGCATGGAATGGTCATTTACAAACCGTGCTCGCATCATACGCCAAGGACATCTTGAGCAACATCACGATTGATTATCGCAGAGAGCTGGTGGATCTACCAGATGGCGGATCGATTGCGCTCGACTGGGCACAGACTGATGACGCCACTGGCTCCACTCCAACGCTGGTCATGCTGCATGGCTTGACGGGCGGTTCTCACGAGGCATATGTGCGTAGCTTGGCTCGCTCACTGCTGGACAGCGGCATTCCTTACCGAGTTGTCGTCATGAACGCGCGTGGTTGTGGCGGATCCAAGCTGACGACGCCTCGAATGTTCACCGGTGGCAACACTGAGGACATCCGCTTCATTACTCAATACATTCGCCAGCAGCTCCCGGAGGCACCACTGTACGCAGTTGGTTTCTCGCTAGGCTCCAACATTTTGACCAAGTTTTTGGGACAAGAAGGCGAGAGCAGCCCGTTTGTTGCCGCGGCGTCTGTAGGCAATCCAAACGATTTCCTGTATGGGTCTCGATTCATTGAGGATGGCTTCTTGGGTCGACATGTGTACACCCGAGTGATGGGTGCGTCATTGGTTCGGCTGTTTATGACACACATTGACATGGTCAGCAAGAACACAGCGGTTGATGTTGAAGAAGTGAAGCGCGCGCAGACGATTCGACAGTTTGATGACGCCGCCACCAGAAAGGCGTTTGGGTTTGCAACGGTCGATGAATATTACCGAGATGCATCCTCTTCGCACTACATTATGAAGGTGAAGACACCGCTGTTGATGCTGCAGGCTAGCGATGATCCCATCTCTGCAAAGGATGTGTGGCCGGTGGACGAGGCTGGTGTGAACCCGTATGTGATCTTTGCGGGCACGCGCTATGGTGGGCATTTGGGATGGATTCAAGGCAATCCGATCACTGGGTTCACGCAATGGTCTGGCAAAGCGCTGGCCGAGTACTTTGTGGCGATGACCAAGATTGACTTCAGCTCAGCATCGCAAACATCGGTGGTGGATTCCGAAAAGGCGGATTCTGCTCTTGGTACACCAGTTCCCGAAGTGCAAACTTCCACGTAAGAACCGAGCCATGACATCTCATTATATACCATCTGTCTTGTTCGCTCTCTTTCTCTTTCTCTTTCTCTTTCTCTTTCTTTGTTGTTGTCGTTCGTCCTTTCTTTCTTTCTTTCATCCAATGTCGATACCGTTTATTCTTTGGGTTGCTATGAGTCGGGGGAAAGGGGAAGATGTACAAGTGACCCACGCCAGGTATGCCCGGACTTGTGAGTTCGAAATAGCCACAGACTCAGACACAGTATGTGTGTGTTCCCCAGTCCATCCTCGCGTTCTCTTCCTTCTGGGTTGCCACTTCGTAGACTCACTCTTGCCTTGACACACCAACTTACTAATCTTCTGCGCTCCACCTCACATCTCCACTCCTCACTCGTCCGGCACGCCTCCCTTTTTCCATCTTGCAAGCAGTAGCGAGCAATCCGTCGTTGCGGTCGTCGTAGTCGCGTGTAGAAATAGCAGCAGCAGCAACAGTAGTAGTAGCAGGTAATAGCAGGTAGCAAGTAGTAGTGGCAGCTGTTCGTGATTCGTTGCAAGATGGGGCTGTTCAACTTGACGAGTATTACGTTCTTACGCGGCAAACAGCCGTATCTGCACTTACAGCTGCAGCCAGATGGCATTCTAGCAACGTCGTATACAACGGACTTGCTTGAATTCTGCCATGATCCAACTGTAACTGCAATCAACCAGCAGCCGCGACCAGAGACAATGTACTCGCTGCATGATGTTGCTACGGCTGCTACAGCTGCATTCAGTGGTGCACCAACTTCAACCAACACGCCAGCCAACAGTCGAACCGGCGGGGGTCCACAACAGCAGACGAACAGTGGCACATCACAGTCCTCGTCGAGTAAGCAGCAGCCAAAGGATCAACGCATTCAAGTTCCACGCACCATAGCATGCTCATCAGATCATACAGTTTTGATGATTCCTCATACCAATGATTTGAGAGTGTGCTTTTCATACACACTGGCTCCATCTGACATCCATCGAGGAAACTCATCGTCCAAGTCGGCCGGTGGTAACAAGGTTGGTGGCAGCAGAGGCCTTATTGGACTGGGCAGAAGTAACAATAGCAACAATAACAATAGTGGCTCAAATATGCCGCAGCCAGTGTTTGACCCAGCGTCATTCCCATTGTTTATGATTCACGTGGATGATGCAGACCAATTGGCAGCAACAATGTCCAAGATCCGTACAATGAGACTGAGTCAGATTGGAACGACGCGTGGCATATTTAGAGTGGATGGATTGCCTGCAGCTAATGGTGCACCTAATAACTTTACATGGGTTTGGAATTGGACTCCTCCACTAAGAACCGGCTTGCAAACATCAAACATCAATCAGACCAACGAGCATGGCTGGAAGTCCATCTTCAGTTTCATTACTATTAATCAGCGCGATAATACTCCCGCTAGATTGCAGAAATTCCCCGTCTTTGTTAGCAATAGACTGGCACAACAACAACAGCAGCAGCAGAGGATGATGATGATGATGGCATCTACAGCCACAGCCACAGCTGCAGCCGCCTCACCATCACTGGCTGTAGCTGATTCTCAGCAATTAAAATCACAATCGTCGTCATTATCACTAGCTAGCGCTACAGCTGGACGTACTCCATCTGCTGCATCATCGCCTGATTTGAGTGGCGCGCCAGCAGTTAAAGATGCATTGGAGAGCTTGGAGAGAGCGCGTCCATCAGCCAATACACCTAGACTTGAGCAAATGCTGCCTGAATATGTAGCTGACGATACTCCTGCATTCAGAGACTCTTTGTCAACTCTGGAGAGATATGCACTGGCGTTGAAGCCATCTGCCAAGAGAGCAGTTAAAGCGATTTCTAACTGGTTAGATATCCAGCGACTGGTTCGCGAATCTGAAGATGAGTTGGTAGCATCATTAATACTATTGAGCGATGGATATCCAGGCACAGATGCATTTTTACGTACAATATTTGCACAATCAGCCGCACTGAGAGACGATGTTGTTAAGAATACCAGAAGCAAACTGCTAGAGCCAATCAAAGGTGTTTTGGAGAAGGAGTTGCGTACATTGGAGAAGGATTGCACTGATTTTGAGAATGAAAGAAGTGATTTTGTTTCATTTATGTCTAAAAATGCACCTGGTGGTATTGTCTCTGTTAACCCTGCTGTGGCCCTATCTCATAACCCCAACAACCCTCAGATGGCTGCTACAACTGCCGCTGGTATTGCTGTGGCTGCCTCAAACAGTAATCCAGAGCGGACAGGGCTGCTTGGAAGTGTATTAAGACATCAGTCAATGACACCGGAGAGGATTATAGCCAGACAGAGACAATATGAGTTGAATAGATTTGATCACTTCCATACAACTAGAGACATGTATCCAGGAGGAGCCGTTCATAACAAGATAATAGATGGAGTATTAATGTTTGCAGATGCACATGGCAATTATTACAGAGGAGTTGCCATGAGAATAGATCCGCAGCAACCAAATTTAGTCAATGAGCGCGATGGATTAATAGGTGGAAAGCTTCATTTGGAATATATGAGAAGAATTAAAGAGGAGCAAAGAAAAGAGATTGAACGGTTTGGAGTTGTTAGATCAATTGGTAATGTATTTTCAGCTGGTGTAATCCCAAGAATTGTAGCCAGTAACTCAACTTCACCGGTTCAGCAACCACTTCAACAGCCGCTTCAGTATCAGCAACACCAGCAACCACCTGTGTCTCAGCAACAACCGCTTCAGTATCAGCATCCAGCTCATCCACACCAGCAGCTTCATCAGCAACAGCCACAACCACAACAACAGCCACAGCCACAACAGCAACCACAGCCTGGTCCATATGTGCCACCTGGCTATGGCGTTGCTCCAATACGGCCACCACATTCTGGTGCTGGTATATCTCCTCAGATACCAGCCCGCCAATTGCCGCCTCCGTCGCAGGTATTGCCGCAGCAGGTTACACTTCACGGGCAAACTCCACCAATCACATCAGCTCTGGTTCAACCACCGCCGCCTCATGGTATAGTTGGACCTCCACAACAGGGTCACTTGCAGCATGGTGGATGGATTCCTCATCAAGT
>MU602936.1:16491-31785 GCA_025201865.1 Ramicandelaber brevisporus
TGGTTCAACCACCGCCGCCTCATGGTATAGTTGGACCTCCACAACAGGGTCACTTGCAGCATGGTGGATGGATTCCTCATCAAGTGCACACGCCTCCCCCTTCACAGCACCCGATGATACCCCAACAGCATCCTCAGCAGCATCCTCAGCAGCACCCTCAACAGCAGCTGGCCAAGAGTATACAGCCAATGATTGTTTCTCCACCTCCGCCATCGTCTCAATCATTGACAGGCACTGCACCCTCAGCATCACTATCAATCTCAACCAGTGTATCATCAGGAAGTATGCCCTGGGCACCAATTCCAACCCCAGTGTCACTTCCACCACCGCCTGCTCTGCCTATTTTGCTGTCTGGCATTCCCACTGCCCCATCTGTTGTGACGCCACATTCTGAACAAACGGTGACAGTTGGATTCAATACACAAATGATTGTGCCTGCTCCAAATGTGCCAAATACTGTGCGTACTGGCCGGGCTAGTGTGGCTGAGCCAGCATGCGAAGGATACTTGATGAGTGCAACCAGACCATCGGCCTCTGCTCCATTTACTATTCACAGTCGTTGGCAGCGCACTTGGTGCTTCCTCTCAGATGGCATTCTGCAAGAGCAGCTCTCTTCAAGCAGTGGCAGTGGTGCTGGTGGCAATCAGGCACAGTCTCCTCCGACGGCTGAGAGCATCGATCTAACGGGAGCGGTTGTTGGTCAAGTATCAGAACCTGGACAGCACTTTGTATTCTCTTTGACAACTCCAACTGTTGCCAAGATGTATCAAGCATCCAGTCCAAAGGAATATTCTGATTGGATTGTGGCTCTTCGTGATCAAATCTCGCGCGTTGCTACCACCAACTCAACCAATGCTACAAATAGTGCATACATCAACAGTGTCTCAAATGCAGTGACATCAGACTCAGCTTCTCAAACATCTGGAAACATCCTGGTTTCCAGCGTATCCACACCAGTCACAACATCGAGTATGGACATCAAACCGCATCAGCAGCAAACTCCATTCACACCAGTAACTGATAATTCAGCAGCATTCGCAGTGTCTCAACCACTAGCTATCTCTGATGGAGACATGTTGACCAAGGCATTCGATCCATCTCATTCATCGTCTGACTACGCTATCACTCAACAACAACAACAACAGCAACAACCACTATCACAAATTGAACATGAACAGCCAGTGCTTCGCGAAGATGCCATGAGTGATGCTCTGCTAGCAGCTCGTGCAGCGTGTGAGTCCAACAAGTGGTGTGCAGATTGTGGTCGACCGGATCCAACGTGGTGTTCGGCCCAAGCAGGTGTTGTTGTTTGCCACAGCTGCGTTGCGTTCCACAAGGCTCTTGAAGGCAGTGCTGGTGCGGTATTCTCGCTTCATACTGATTTGAGTCAAATTGATGAAGAGACTGGTGTAACGCGCTCAACAACCACGGTAACTCCAGAGAAGGCTGCAATCATCAACAAGCTCGGCAACTTGCGTGCCAATATCGTCCTTGAGCATACACTGCATGGCCTGCCGGTTGTCGTTGAAGCAATGCAGCTATTGAGCCGCCGTAACCAGATGTTAGCTGGTGGACCCACTGAAGCTGAGAACACCAATGATATCGCATCTCGTCTGACTATTGAGCAGTTCATGACCACGCCACGCACCGGCAAGCCATCTCCAATGTCATCCCTTGAAGCTGTGCGCGAGTTCATTGCCAGCAAGTATGGAAGGCACTTGTTTGTCGATGAGCAGTGGCTGCCCCACAATCCGGAGCTGACTGAGTTTATTCGCCGCGCACTGGATGCACCAAACACTCGCAAGTCGCTCAACCGTGATCCCATCACCAAATATCGTCCTGGTATGGTTCTTGAGCCAAGCAGCGTACCCATCAAGTGGACTCGGTCAAGCTCTGCTGCGCTTCTTTACTGGGCAGTCGAGCATGATGACACTATGCTCGCCCTGCGTGCGATTGCATTTGGTGCTGATATCAATCTGCCACGTGTGTCTCCGGATGGCGTCGTGGTTGAGACTCCATTGTTGGTTGCGTTGTTTTACTGTCGCAATTCAAGCCGTGATGCTACAACTGCTCTCACCACAACTGCCCCATCGTCAGTTACTCAAAATAGCAATCTTGCGTTGACCGATGACATTTCTGATTTGGAATTGGCTCGGCCAGGTGGCACATTTGGTGAATTCTTGTCTGACTCTGAGGCTGAGGCTGAAGATGGTGCGCCAGCCAATGTCAACAACAATCCGTCGCATGCAGGTGCAGCTGACAATGGATGGAGCGAGGGTTCATCTCTTGGCAGAAATGTTCAATCTGGCGGTGGCTTCTTTGAAGATGGCTCTGGTGCCAATGCATACGGAGGTAATAATGCAGATGAGCGCAGAGCTCATCGTCATACTCGTGCCTCACTGCATGCAACCATGATGTCATTTGCTGCGGATGATGTCAGCGGATTGGTGGATTTGTACACTCGTAAATCATTATTTGTACCGCCTGAAGCCATGGCTGAATTCAAGTCTGTTATTGAATCTCGTCGTACCAAAGGACCAGACCAAGAGCAACAGCAACAACAGCAGCAAAAGAGCAAGAAACAGGCTCGTGATGAGCTCAACTCTGATGTATCAATGTTTGAATTGCCAACTACTGCATTCCGCAACGCACCAATGAAGGGCGAGGATGCTTCAGCCAAAGGTCAGACCCGTGATGTCATTATGGATCGCACTTTGGACTTGTTGGAGCGTCGTCGTGGTGAGCCATCTTCGTCATTCGATATCAGCTTGGAGAGCAAACCATCGGATGTTGCAGCGCAGGATGGAGATGCTGCAGCGGCGTCAAACAAGAACCAGGATGATGCAGTCAAGAAGCTGTCTGATGATATCGACTTCTCGTTTGGCCAGAACATTGAAGAGGAGATGATGCGCGCAATTTCTGTCATCAAATTGCCAGCTGCCAAGGGTGACCCTGAGTTGAACAAGGCTCAGCAGAAGTTGCCCAAGCGTGTAGTTGATGGATCCGGTATTGCTGCAGACAACTTTTCAATGGAGAATTCGGACGATATCATGTTCAGCTTTGATCGCATTCGTATCACTTCCTCAAACAATGCAGCAGCAGCAGCAGCAGCAGCAGCAACAACAACCACTACAACTACGACAACTACGACAACTGCAGCAGCAGCAGCAGCACCCACTATCACGGACAGCAACCGTTTCTTGCTGCCTCATCATCAAGCTCACCAGAACACTAGCATCAACAGCCACGTCCGCAATGTTGACCGCGACACCAAACATCGCACTCGCGAACTTGACATCAAATCTGTTCCACCGGCCCCCAACATTCACGCTGCCATCATCAACGCCATGTCGCGCGCACCTCGCGTTTTCCGAATGGCTGAGCTCTTGATTCACAACGGCTCCAAGGTCAACCAGCGTGTCGGGCCATTCAGACCAACGGCGTTGCATTTGGCGTGCCATCGTGGTGACATTCCTTGTGTGCAGTTTTTGTTATCACACGGAGCATCGACTGATGCCACAGATATCCACGGAAGATTACCAGATCAAGTGCTGGTGGCTGCGGATGTTGTTGCGCAGGCTAGCGAGGAGTGTAGAGAAATGGTTAGAGATGCGAGATTGGCAAGACAGGCATTGGAAGAGAATGCAAAGATTATTGATGCTCTACGGAACAAGTCTCAAGCTAGCTAAACACACCCTTTTACTACACTTCCTTTCATATCCTTTCCTTTCATATCCTTTCCTTTCCTCTCCTTTCACTTCCCTACCTTTTTATTATTCTTCTTTCAAATATCTTTACACTGATTATTATTCGAAGATGGAAAAGGATGAGTTATTCAAAAGAATTTGTATTAGTCTACTAAAAGGAGCGCACATCTACTGCAGGAAAAAAGAAGAGGAATAAAAACTGAGTGTATAGAGGAAAAGGAATGATTATGTTATTGTAAGGGTTTAAGTACAGATATATGAAAGAGATTGCCACGGAGGCGAACTCAAGTAACCAGGGTGGGATTGGCTGGCAGTGTGCAAGAAACCGCGCGTATGACTGGAAGCGGAGACGGCACTGTCAAATTCTGATTCGCGGATGTTGCCGTAGCCGCTGACGCTGAAGGCGTTGCTGGTGAGTCCAGAATGAACGTGTCCAGATCAGCATCATATCGGTAGCGAACCATGCTATTTCCAAACGGACGCGGCTCCAGGCAAAACACTGTGCTCAAAGGCACTTCGTAGTTGGTCGCTTGGTCCAGCGGAATATCCAGCAGATACGCCAGCAACACACGCGACATGGCGCGATGCGTGATGATCAGCACAGATGTAGTCATTCGCTCCAACTCAATGATGAGCGGACCCAAGCGCTGAACCACATCGCGATATGACTCGCCGCCCATGCCAGGGTAGCGGTAGTTGAGCTTGTCTGAGCGGCGAGCATTGTACACATCTGGAAACTTTTGTTCAATTTGTGCATACGTCAAGCCCTCGCAGTCGCCGGCGTAGATCTCGTTCAAGGCGCGCAGGTGACGAATGTCGTAGCCAGCACGATCAAGAGGAGTGCCAGTCTCAATGGAGCGACGCAGCATGCTGGTCCAGACGGTGACAATGTTGGATGGCGGGGTCGGTGACGAGGCCAGGGATGGCGGGAGAATATGGCGAGTGGTGGCGGACGCAATGTATGGAGGCGGATGTCGTAGATGGCTATGACGTCGATCGAGAGGACCAATGCCTTCTGGGTGTTTGCTGATGCTGCCATTGCGGTTGCCATTGCTACTGATGCCGTTGGTGATGACTCCAACTGGACGCATGTGGACACTGGCTGACGGAGTGATGCTTATTCCGCTCGGAAATGTGCCAGCATCCAGCGCCTTCTCGCGCAGCAAAATCGCCTGCCGTGCCACATGGGTATCTGCAGCAACCACCGCCGTGTGTTCAGTGATGTCACCAGCCGCCGAGTCTGACCGCCGTTGCTCGTCGATAAACCGTGCCAGTGCCTGAGCAAACTTGTGACCATTCTCTGATAACGCAGCATCGCCGCCAATGCGGCCCGCAACATTGTCATCGCTTTCGCCGTGTCTTGTGATCCAAATCCGCCGTCTCGCCAGATTCATGTTCATCAAGTAGAATACAACGTGACTGGCCAAGTAGCCCTGGATGTTGTGCGAGATGATCTTCTTGCCAACATTGATGATTTTGCAATAAGACACATCTTCCGACTCTTCCTGGTCGCTGATGGCTTGGTACGCACGCTTGTAGTTGGCATAGCGCGCTTTGAAATCTTCCAGAGCAACGTTTGGATCAACACCAATGTAATCGGGACCGCTGAGCTTGAGACGGAAATTGTTGCGCAACACACGCTCGTCCTCGCAGATGGATTCGACAAACAGCAGGGTGAAGCCAGTCTCGTAGGCAACACGGTCACGAATCATCTTGCGGCGCTGGACAGTGCTGTTGGTGGCGTCGTGGATGGCAACCTGGCCGCCGCTGTATAACCATTCGATGGCATCTTCGAGACTGCCCATGGCCAATTCATCGCGATACTTTTTGGCCTCGGAATTGTCTGGATCGAAGAAGTGATGGTCGTGCTCAATCTTTGGCTGCTGCTGCTGCTGTTGCTGCTGCTGCTGATCGAGTGACTGCTGTTGTTGCTGCGGCTGCGGCTGCTGCATTTGTTGCTGCATTTGTTGTTGGGAAGAAGAGGATGTCTGTGCATCGTGGTGGAATGGGTCAGTCTGGGCACAGAACCGTCGCCGGTTGCCCACATTGAAGATGTGCGTCTGAAACCCAAGCCAGTTCAGATAGCGCTTAAGCTTCTTTGAAATGTAGCTCTTGCCAGATGCAGGTGTGCCGACTGCAAATATCAACATCAAACATTGACAAACATTGGAATTTATCGATCAAAAGCACAAAGCGAGCAGTGAATCAGATGTCAGTACCGTGCGCATTGGCTGCAGAATATTAGATTATCGATAGATTGTTGTGGGACTGGCGGAAAATAGTAACTGCCTCGATTGTTTTTTCCCCCCTCCTCTTTGATATGTACACACACACAAACGAGCTACAATGCTAGCTGCAGACATGCTGCAGACGAGCTGCTCTTTGTGTCACTGATCGAGAAAGCCAGAGCACAAAAGAGGAGTTCCTCGCAGGAGACAACTTATACTCCAGCGAGCTGGTCGAATGTGGCTGGTTGCCTGTCTCTTTTTTTGCCCTCCGCACGAGGTGGATAGTAACATACCCATGACAACAATGAGTTTAGGGGCGCCGTCGCAGTGGGCCGCGTCAGTGCTGTGCGGACCAGTGTGAGCCAACGCAAAGTCCATCTTGGTTAGAGGAGATTAGGAGTCTTTTTGCTGTGAGTGTTGTTTTGGTGTGTAGAAGATTGAAGAGGTTCAAGTGTTGAGGTTTAGTGACAGATAAAAGAAAAAAAAAGTATGACTGGTGACCACTGAAGTGCAAAAGGGAAAGCTGGATATGGATGAGGATGTGGATGTCTAATGATAAAAAAGAAGAGGACGCACACACACGCACACACAGAAGGGAAGAGAGAAAGCAAGACAGAGGACGATATGATAAAGGAGGGAAAGGGAATATGAGGTGTATAGCAGCAGAAGAGGAAAGAAAACTATCGATGGTCTTGTGATAACGAGCGACCCCACGTCGTGAAAAAAGAGAAGAGAAGAAAGAGAAGAAAGAGAAAGAGATGGTGAGGGCTGATAGCGCAGCAGTAGAGCGTCACTCGCCCACATGACTAAGAGCGAATCAAAAAGGGAGATTGGGACCAGAAACTCCCCATCATCATGTCCAGCACGATGGAATGGAATGCGAATGCGAATGCGAAAAAAAAGGATGAAGGAGATCAAGGGAAAGAGAATGATTCGATCTTGCTGAGAGAAAAAAAAACCATCGACAAGAAGCAGAAGCAGAAACAATAGTACCAGCGGGATCATGGTCAGCACGTGTGCCATTGATAGTTTTGATCCGTTCATACAAGATGGATGAATAAACGAGTGAATGTATGAATGCATGTACGAGTGCATGTAGTCTATGATCGCAGTCTATGACCGATTGAGGTTGCAATGCCGTGTTGATATCAGTCACCGTTGCGGTCGGTTCCAACGGCGGTGCACGCTCCTCGGCAAACTATTCCGATCCCAAAATTTTTTTTTATTCCAACGATCAGGTACGCAGAAACCACCATCGAGGATGTCGTTTCAGTTTACGGGCAAAGAGTTTGAAGAGCCAGAGAAGCTCTGGGTAGATCCGACGCCGATGCCGGCCGAGGTGCCTGCAGTCGACGAGATTGGCGCCTCCTCAGCTCCACTTCGCTCAGCAGCCTTCTTCCTGGGTGCGCATTGCAAAGAGTACACGGAGGACTTTATGCTGTGCAAGGCCGAGAAGGACGACCCGAAGCACTGCCTTGCGGAAGGACGCCGCGTCACGCGTTGCGGCATTGATCTGCTCAAGAAGCTGAAGCTGCACTGCGGAGATTCGTTCAAGCAGCATTGGGAGTGTTTGGACAACAGCAATCATCTGTATCAGAGCTGCAGAAAGCAGGAGCGCGTGCTGAACAAGTGCGCGCTGGAGAAGCTCGGACTCGAGAAGACCATTCCTGGAGCACCGGCCGACCAGAAGCCCATCTTCCTCAGGGACGATGTGTACCTCAAATGATCATCCTCATCTTCTTTCAATCGCTCGTATCATGTGTGTTTATTAAAAAAAAAACTATATATCTAGAATCCATAGCTTGGCAGTTAGATGAAGCTCTCACTACGCATGTTCATTCTGCTCAATGAGCTGGGATATCAGCGTGTAAGCATCGCTAAGAAGTGTCGATTTGGCATCGATCCGTTTTTGGAGCTCCTGACAGAGCTTCTCTTCAGCTGCAATGGCCTTCTCCAAGTCCTTGCCAAGCACCGACTCGCCGCCAGAGCTGCTACTGTTGTTACTACTGCCGCTACTGCCGTCTCTGCTGCTGTTATTGTTACCGCGGCTACCGCTGCTTTGTGGGCTTGGCATCTAGTTCATTTTTTTTTATTTGGCTCAAGGCAGAGAGGATTGGCTTCCTCTGTCATCAGCACTTGCATCTGTATAATTCTTTTGCTCGATTCCTCTTTTATCCCTTTTGACAACCGTGTAGCGAAGACGATGCCTGTACGTGTAACGAGCCGAACACAACGCACGCTCCAGCAGTGCACTCGACGATGAACAAGCAGCCTGCGCGCGATCGTGTTCCTGAACAGACGAATGAACGGTCAACACCACTCGCGTCACGCTGGCGATGACCATTTTCTGTTTTTTTTTTTCGACAATGGCTGTGATACTGACAATCTCCATTCCCATCATCCATTCCATACCATCCATCCATCCACCCACCTACATTTGTTCATTTTGCTATCATTCTTTACTAAACAACAACAGGCATATCATTCGACCTTCAGTAACACAGGTGTTCCGTCCATTGGCGGCATCCCTTTGATCGGTTTCAAAACCCGCGCACGCGGCCCAGCTCCACCGCCCACCGACCCAAACGCTGACGACTGCATCGACGAAGCCTTTGATCTTTTCCGCGCCAACAGCTTCTTCCGTAACTTTGAGATCCAGGGCGATGGCGACCGCATGCTGATTTACCTCATTCTTCTCATCTCCGACTACTTGGGCCGCATCCGTCCAACCATGTCCCAGGCCGAGGCCTCGCGGCTGTTGTATGGCGTGGCTGTGCAGGGATTTGCAGTCCCTGGCGATCCAACCTTCCCGCTGAACAGCATGTACCCGACGCCAGCGAACCGAACTGAGGGAGACACGCTGCGGCAGTATATGGTGCAGCTGCGCCAGGAGGTTGCAGTGCGTTTGCCGGAGCGTGTGTTTGTTGATGGAAGACCGAGCAAGTGGTGGCTGGCGTTCCAGAAGCGCAAGTTCATGAACAAGCAACTCTAAGATACTGGCAGTGTGTGCTAAGTGATCAGTAACTTTTCTATTTTTAAAGATGCTTTCTTTTTTGCATATATTGCTGTTAAGAAGTGAGGGTGAAAATGTAGTACAGGGTTTATATGTCTATTGTTAGACATGCCATAATTTTGACACATCGAACCCATATGCAACAAGGAAATGTGTTTTGTGTGCTGTAGTGGCTATTAAAAGAATGCGAAGAGGCAATCGCGAAAACTAGAGGAACAGTGCGAAAGGTCGCGATGGCAGATAAAATGAGACTGGCAGCGAGTGTTGGGTAGCTCGTTGTTCCAGTCTGTGGATTGGATATCTTAACAACAGATACTTCTATCCTCTTACTCATTAATGCTCTTCGCTGTTCTTTTAGCCACTGTCCTTCTGGCACTCTTTGGCAGCTACACTGCCACAGCAGCCCCACTCACTCCCCACATCATTAACGGTGTTTCTGTGGCTGAGAATGAAGCACCGTTTGCCGCCTATCTTAATGCTACCTATGACGCTGAACCTCTCCAGGGCAGTATCTGTACCGGCTCCATCATCTCCGACCGCCACGTCCTAACTACTGCCCACTGCATCCGCAACATCGACCCCAAGACTGGAAAACTCACCCCAAACATCAAAACTATGCAAGTCTACGCTGGCCACGTCAATCGCACATTGATGCTCTCCAGTTCCAGCTATCGCTACGATGTTTCCAAAATGTTCTTCTTCTCCGACTTCTTGCCAGACTCGGCCAATTCCGACAAAGACTATCGATACAGCAAAGACATTGCTCTCCTTGAAATTGACGGCAAGTTTAATGTGAGTCGGTCACTGCAGCCGATCAAGATTGGCGACGGCAGCAAGCTTGGCAGTATGACGTCGTTGACAGTGGCAGGATTTGGCGTCATAAAATTCGGGTCTCATGTATTGTCCGGCACTCTCCAAAAGGCCAAGTACACCATGTTGGATAATGAAGTGTGCAAGAGAGATCCTGAAAGCTGGTTTGAGAAAGATGGCGCTCAACTCTGTGCAATTGGTGGCAGTAACCCTGTAAATAGCGGCGCATGCTCTGGTGACAGTGGTGGTCCAGTGTATGTGAATGCAAGAAACGCGCGAACTGGCGAGGCGGCTTCGATAATGGTTGGAATGACAGCTGCTGGACCAGATTATTGCAACCATCAAGAGCCGGATATACTTATTAATCCATACTTTTATCTGGACTTTATCACACAGGTTACTGGAATCAACGGAGATGATTTGGCCGTCAATGTGTTTAAGAAGAGTAACGATGACACTGCCAACAGTGCTGGTCAGTAACAGTAGCAATGAGGATAGTGGCGACCATGGCGACGATGATAGAATGGAGAAGAAAAGCGGAGCGATTTGTAAATACTATGGCACCGGATGAAGATCCATTTGGTGTTGGGTACACCTCGACTCTGTGCACCAACTTAGACTGGAACATCTAAATAGCACTTGCAATTTAGTTGACCAACTTTGTCATGTTAACTAATCATTTTAACCAATCAAATTTTAGTATACATTTTTGTTTGCTAGAGTAGATGTGACTGTCATAGTACCGGAATGAGTGCTTCGCAGTTGCTGACAAAAAACACATCAGCCTGCTTCGCAGTGACATATACTTGGGACAACTGGGGGCAGGGAATTCGCTTACAAGCATGCTAGTTCCTTCTGTGCCTCTTGTTTTTGCACTGTTTCTCTGCACAGCACACTCACACCCTAGAATTCTGCCACATCGATGTCCGTACCAGCGTCTGATAGTCCTCCGAAAGCTCCTCGCTCACTTTGGCAGCGTCTGAATGGCGATCCAGTCCCACCATTCCAGCTACTAGCTGCTTACCCTGTCAACTTTGCCATATCCGGTTTCATCGCTTCACGTCTTGCTCTTTCCGGACTGCCAAACACTTTGCTTGGCTCTCTCTTCACTCGTCTTGTCAGTCCCGAGAACGTTCCGCTGGCAGCACTTGCATCTTTGCACCTGCAAACATATTTGCTGACCGTGCTTCCGGCAATTGTCGCTCGTGCTACAATCGGCCGCGGGTTCGACAATAACTATCCGCGTGAACAAAAGAAACTTGTCACCGGTCTAGCTGCACGCCTAAACGGGCTACACGACAGCTGTATCGAGAGTTTTGCTGGATACGCTGCAGCAATTTTGGTTGCACGAATCACCAATGTGCCGCTGGATATTCAGACCAACTTTTCATTGTTGATTGTGCTGGGTCGCTTAATACATGCGGGAGTGTACGTGGCAGATTTGGCTGTATTGAGACCACTCGCGTATCAAATGTGCTCGGCGGCAGCGCTGGCGCTTTACGGATACGCATTGATCCCAGGCTTTAATGAAATCCTTCGTGCCGCTATTCTTGCATAAAACCTTGCAGCCCTCGGATATAATTAGCCGCTTGAAGTAGAAGCAAGCCCTTTAAATTTCAGGCGGATTTTCCATCGACTTTTATTTTTATTTTTATTTTCATTTTTTGAGCTGTTTGCTGATCTCGAGTTGCAGCGAATCAGCAGCATCAGTAGCTACAGCGACAACCAAAAGAAAAGCAGCAACAGCAGTAGGAGCAGGAAATGGCCAAAAAGAAGCAGCGCTCGACAGGATACGCATCCGACGAGGACGAGTACTACGCCGACCGGAAAAAGGCGTCCATTAAGGCAATCCGCACACTGGATGACGTTGAGCAGGATTCAGAAGATGAGTTCCATGATCAGCGGGATCGCTTGATGCTCGGCCGCCATGGTGCTTCTGCCACCGGCGATAGTGATGACGACATGGGCTACACTGCCAAGAATGAGAGTGTGTACAATGTCCGATATGCTGACGACAGTGACGATGACGAGGCTGGCTATGGCAGCGATCTGGGTGAAGAGGATGATGACGATGATGATGCCGTTGGACAAGGCAGCAGCGATGACGATGATAATGACGATGACGATGATATGGGCCATGATGCCGAGCTGGACGAAATTGCTGAGCGCACATGGGGCCGTACCAAGGCTGCATACTATGGCGCTGACGACGTTGAGGAATTCTCTGCATCTGAAGACGAAGAAGAAGCCCGCATTGATGAAGAGAAGGAAGCTCGTCGTCTTCAACGCAAGCGTGCAACCGCCATGTCGGAGGAGGACTTCATTGGTGACTTGGCCGATTCCTCTGATATGGTTACTGGCGAGGCTGCTGATTTGGCCGCGATGGGTGTTGCCGATGGCGATGTCGCAGCTGGTGGGCTGGCTCGCTGGGTACGCAGTCATCAGGGCGATGACTACGAGAGCGTTCGCCAGCTTCTCAGCACATTGGACGATCCAAGCGACAGCATGGATCCATCTGCCAAGGCTGCCGTTGCTGCCGCTCGCACCAAGCGTCTGATGACACTCCCTGTTGCCGACAAGATGCGTATTTTAGAGCACGAGTCGCCTGAGATTCTTCATCTTTTGGAAGAGTTCCGCGACGGCACTGAGTTTCTCCAGGGCGAGCTTATCCCCATCCTGAACAAGGCTCACCAGTACAAGCTCAAGCCATCAGTGCTGCCGGCTCTTGCATTGATGCAAACCCGCTACCAGCTGATTGTGACGTACCTGGCCAACATTTTGTTTGTACTGTCGCTCAAGACCCATGAGAACGCAGTGTTGTCATCTGACATGGTTGCAAACATTAAGACTCATCCAGCCATTGCTGCTATTTTGCGTATGAAGAAGATTCTCGATGCACTGAGTGATATGGAGCAGGATATGGATTCCGACATGCATGGCTTGGCTGAAGCGATCAAGGCCGCTGAGCTCGGCGAGAAGACCGGTGCATCCGGTGCTGCCAAGTCGAAGCAGCAAAAGGTGGCCAAGACCAAGAAGGCTCAGTCCAAGGCTGCTGATTCATTGGGCGAAATCAATGGTGGTTTCAACTATGACGATCTCGACCTGCCGTCTGATTACGATTATGACTATGACTCGCCGCCTCCTGCAGACAGTAAGTCATCCAAGAAGGCTAAGAAGGCCAAGAAATCAGCCAACGGTGACATGGATATGGACATCGACTCGGTTCGCTCGGTTGTTGCCCAGCTGAAGTCGAGCAAGCAAGCTCGCAAATCCAAGGCTGCATCTGGCGCGGTTGACGACGATGATTTTGCCGAAGACCAATTCCTGAGCACCGTCGATGCTGAAGACAAGGCTTCTCGTCGCAAGAGTCTGCGTCACCACGTTGCTGCCATCACTCAGTCAATGACCAAATCTGACAAGCGCAACAAGTTCAGCGGTGACTTGGACTTGCCATACAAGGAGCAGTTTGGTGCAAAGAGTTCGAGCACTTCGTTCACGAACCGCCCGATTAACAAGTCGCTTGGTCAGGGTGAAAATGCCGATTTGGGCGATTCGGATCCAGAAGATGCTGCAGAGTCTCGATCCAAGCGTAAGCGCCAGCGTGGTGGTGATGACGATGATAGCGCCAGCGATGATGAAGTCGATGGTCTGGACATCTACGAAGCCCAAGCAGCCAAGACCAAGAAGGCTCGCGCTAGCAGAAGCGCTGCGTTTGATGAGCGCCGCGAGGAGATTATTCGAAACCACCAGCCGCTCACATTCGACATTGAAGACGGTGCCAAGCGTCATGCATCTTACAAGATCCTCAAGAACAAGGGTCTCACTCCTCAGCGCACCAAGGAGCAGCGCAACCCTCGTGTCAAGCACCGCAAGAAGTACGAGAAGGCCATGAAGAAGGTCAAGCACACCAAGCGCGTGGTGCAGGAGCAGAGCGGTGCGTACGCGGGAGAGCAGACTGGTATCAAATCTCGTCTTGCTCGCTCGACTCGTTTCAGTTAAGCATCTTACTTTTAAATCCGATCAATCATTTCATAGCTGTGACAACATACATTGCAAACAACAGTGATGGAAATTCATCCTTGGCAAAGAGTTACCTAGTCTGGAGTCTCGACAGAAAGCTGTGACTGACGATAACTTTCAACCAATCGTCATGCAACGAAACGCCAAGACTTTGACAGTATCTGCACTTTTTATATACTGAAAGACACGCCTTGCAAAGTAGTAGAGCAGCCTGCAATCATTCACATCAAAACAGCAACAACAACAACAACAACAACAACAACAGCAACACTATTCGCATCACATCTCCACACATTTTAAACACAGTCATGACTGCCGTTGTGGATTCCGATAAACTTATTCTGACTAGTCAGCCAGTTCGCCCAACCAGCAGCAGAGACGGCTGGCGTGGAATCGACACCACAATGGTTTCATTCGCAGCCAACCTCGTTGCCCAGGCATTTGTCATCTTCTCTCTGGACTTGTGGTCACGCATAAAGTACAGCACCACAATCCCTGGAGCATCCGAGTGGCCAGCCGCTGAAAAGTACATTATTGCCGAAGATGTGCTCATGATCACCGCCAGCATCGCGCTACTCTGCGCCACTGTTGCGATGGGCATTCGATCATCTTATCTGGCCCAAGGCCGTCCTTTGCACACCGCAAACAAGTTCGTGTCCGAGCAAACGTGGCCAAGAATCCTGCGTAGTTCCGGCGGCATGATTGTTTATCTGCTCATCTTTGGACTGTGGCATGTTGTAGGTACAGTGCTCAGCTGGAAGTTTTACAACGCAGAGTGCGGCACCGGAAAGCGAGGCATTCAATTACCATTTGGCGATGGCGAGGACAGCCCCTGCAGAGCAGTCATTGTTGCCAGCGCGTGGAGAATTGTCAACTGCTCAACATGGGTTGCATTTGCAGCGGTCGGCTACATTGTACACAAGGTAACAGAGCGTCTTGACCGCAAATGGGCTCTGCAAACTCAATTAATTCCTGTTCCAGTATAAAAGACTAATTAATCAAAAAACTCTTCTGTATTCAAGCATGAACGCCTAATAAAAGTTCACAGTCATTTGCTGATTCCAAAGTCAGATAGACTAGTATACTTAGGGGTGTTAAAAGTGTAATATATATACTAAGAAAAAAGGTTGGAATGAGAGTCGAACTGAGCGGGATGGAACAGCGGCATGTAGAATTCTTAGACATCAGATCAACCCACTAGGCAAGAATTGACTCACAGAAACGCAGAACTTCGTCCAGCTGATTGTTCACATGCGGAGTGTAGCGCGGATCAGCGGGGCTGGCGATGAGTTTGCGAACTGCAGCTTTGCACTTCTCCAGGGATTCGTGCACCAGCTGTTTGTATGCGGTCTCAGAGATTCTGTTCCCGCTGGTATTCGGGCAATCTACAATGAGTCGAGCATTCGCATAGAAGCAAGTGTACCACCGCTTGGCCGCGTCTGCCCACAGTTCTGGCACAGCCTGGTGCATGCCGATAGTGTGCCTTCTGGCTCTTCACTTATGTTGGGAGAAGAGA
>MU602937.1:11942-31756 GCA_025201865.1 Ramicandelaber brevisporus
TTTTTTGTTAACGGATTTAATCCACTGTCTTGTTCAAATGACGACAAGCTGTGGCGGCGAGGAGCAAGGATGCGCCGCAGCAAGCTTTGTTTCCTCTACATTCATCACAGTGCTGTCACATCGCCAACTCGCATCAGGCCGGAGAAGTTGATGAATGATGCAAACCACCATTCACGTGGATATTGCCGCTCAATAACGTGGTGGTAAGTTGCTTTACAGGTTTTGTCTTGCCATCAGTGACAAGCATCCAAACAGGTATACAATTAGTGTCTGCGGCAAACACAAATGGATGTGTTTGAATGTTTAACAACAGTCGGAGTGGCGTGTTCAACTACCCTTTTCAAACCGGAAACACGCGGTTGATCAATGAGAGACCTTTTGTGTTCTTTTCAGATATTGTAGTGCACACAACTGTTAATTAAATCGCCAAGTAAATGTGGCTGAAGTGGCGTGTTCAACTGCTCCTTTTCAAACCGGAATTACGCTGATCAAAGAACCCGGTGTCTCCTTTCGGAAATACGGCGGAATCATTTCACTAATTACACCGGTGTTAGCAGTTGCTCCTTTGTGTCGGAATTGCCAGACTCTGTAGCGAATCACGCAGTATCAACATATATGTGTGCAACATCCGAAAAGGTGCCTTCACGTATATGAGAGAAGATCAATTTACAATCAAACAAAAAGACGAGTATTGGCGGACTGTGTGTAAGCATCGCAACTTCGAAGAAAGGGTATAAGAATGCGAAGCTGTGTGTGCGTGTCTTCGGCTGTCGTTGTCTGGCCTGTTCTCTCCCTCCCTTCCTCTAACCTTTGTCTTCCCTTGTATCCGCTTTTGCCTCAAGATCCTCTCAAGCACGGCGTGTTCTCCCTGTCCCTGGTCTCTCTCTTCCTCTGCGTCTTCGTATCTGCGTCAATGTCCATCCGGGTTTTCCCAGCGGCATGTTCCATCTGTTCCCCTCTCTCTTGGTTCGTCCCCTCTTCCGTTGGCTTTCTCCCCCGCCTCTCGCTTGCTGTCGTTGGTCGTTGGTTGTCATCAAGTGAAGGTGGTTGCGTTGGCTGTCAGCACCTGTTCCCCCGTTGCTGTCGCCATGCTATGTTTTTTTTTCTTCTTGGTTCGGTTCTGTTCGGTTCGGTTCGGTATTAATCTTAATTCTTATCTGCTTAGATATGAGACGGGTTGTAAAGGACGGTATAGGCAAGCAACGGTTAGTGTTACCCTATACAACTGTCTCTTTGGCGATCTCTATCCTAGCTCGGAGGAAGCCTGGTGCCAGGCGGTGATTTTAAAATCTCACTGGTTCCAGGCGGACGAGCACAAATCGATTAAATCACACACACACACACTTTCCCCTTTTCAAACTTACCAAACAAACACCACAAGAAAGAAAGAAGAAGAAAAGAAAAGAAACCCCACTCAACAATCTTCTCGATGGCGGCAAATCTGCTACAGCGATCTACCACGACTGCGGCCACTTGGTCTCACCTACTCTCATCCCGGCTGCGCTCTGCTGGCTCAACCATCCGCCATCTCTCCGAAGCGACTCGGAAGCGCATCGAAGCCGAAATCAACACTCATCCAATATGCGTCTTCATGAAGGGCGTTCCCAGTGATCCACGCTGCAAATATAGCCGTAAGGCAATGGAAATCTTCTCTCTCCAAGGCGTGACTCAGCTTCGCGGTATTGATGTCTTGGAGGATCAGGAGATTCGTGACGGTATCAAAGAAGTTACCGGATTCCCAACCATTCCTCAGGTGTTTATAAAGGGCCAGTTTGAAGGCGGTGTGGATGTGCTGACACAGCTGCACAATACGGGAGAGCTGAGTGAGATGCTAGCGAAGCATGGATTGATTTGTGAGGACACAAACATACTCGTAAGAAAGAAACAGAATGATGATGATAACCAAAAGTAATGTAAAAAAAAGAACAAAGTAATATTAATCAATGACTTGAAAAATAACTCTATTTGTATGTAAAGACATGTTTTAATAGGGATAAGGAAGGTGACCGCCAGCGGACGATGGTGCGGAGCTTTCACTGCCAATGCTGCCCTGTCGAGGAATGTGAGTGTAGTTTGAATTTGGGTGAGGCAAGGAAGGTGCAGCTCGGTTAACATAGTGAGGCGGTGTCACCGATGTGTGATAATACACTTGCTGAGGCTGTGATGGCTGCTGTTGAAATTGTGGTTGTTGTGTATGGTGAGGTTGCTGAGGAGGATACGAGTGATGTTGGTGAGATGGAGCAGGTTGTTGCTGTTGGTGTTGCTGGTGTTGCTGGTGTCGTTGAGAAAGCTGTTGTTGCTGTTGTTGCTGCTGCTGTTGCTGCTGCTGTTGATGATAGGGTTGTTGTTGTTTTTGTGACGTGAGTTGCTCAATGGTTGAACGTAGCCGCTCAATCTCACCTCGCAGATATCCAACAGTGTTTCTTAGCTGGCCACGCTCTTCAACCCATGTATTCTCATTTGCCTCCAGCCTGATCAGCCTCTCCATAAACACCGTGTCAAGCTGCTTCTCTGGAGAGTGTCGTTTGGGAGATGGTGGCCGCACGGCATTATGTTGTTCGTGTGTACGAGCTGCAATACAATCTGGACAATCGTCGTGGCCACCATACTGCACGCAATGTGGCTGGTAAGGCGACGATTGAGTTGGCCAATCTGGAGGTAATGGCCGCTTCAAAGGCGCTTGATGAGACTGTGTGCAGTCGGAGCAGCTGCAGGATTGTGGCACGATACTGCCAGATGGACTGATGCCATGAATTGTGCCGTGAGCTATCGAGTCACTTGAGTTCCGCTGTGGCCGTCTCCGAATCTTCTCCAAGAGTGCCTCCTTGCCTTTGATGAAAAACTCATTGTAGAATTCCCACTCGTAAACTAGCTCGCCACAGCTGTTGGTGCCATCAGTTTCTACAACTGTTGCTGTTGTTGTTGATAGTGCTGATGTGGAGGTTGGTGAGACGACCAAGCGCTGGTTTTCAGTCTTTTTGTGGAAGTTGTACATGTTGAGTTGGCGCTGGAACGACTGCCAATTGTTGTGCTTGAAATACGCCGGAAGAACAATACTGGCAAATGCATCGACATCCTTAACCACAAACGAGTGGCCCGACGATGTCCAGCTAATCAAATGATCCAGCTTGGGATCACAGATCATCTCGTGCAGTTTTGGAATGAATGAGGCAGATGTGCGAGACGGAACAATAACGAGGTCACCGGCGAGGTGCTGAGCGGATTGCAAGTTTGCGAGAGTGGTTGTACGACTGCCATTGTTGGAACTTGGTCTGTGCGCTGATGCGGGTAGCACTGCGACAGTGTTGCTGTTTGAAGGTGGCATCAGTTGGCAAGCTAACTCGACACGCAGCGCGGGAACTGTGGAAGAGGGATGGAGGTTGAATAAAGCAGAGTAAAGTAGAACAGAGTAGAATAGAGTAGAATAGAGTGGATAGTGGTCAAAGCTCTTTGCACAAAAAGTATGTTGGAAAAGGAGAAGGGGGGGGCAACGAGGAACGACGAACAACGAACAAAGCTCTTTTTGTAATGTGGTATGCTGTCACTGGCCAACTCTCGCTCTCACTCACTCTTTTTTTTTTACAGCGCATGGTGTGTGCGAGAGAGAGAGAGAGACAGCGGCCAACAGAAGGAGAGAGCGGGCAGGGCGGTTTAAAGTCCGCATAGGAGGAATCTTCTGGCTCGTGCGCTCTTTACAGAGAGACAGCGAACCGACAGTGAAGAGAATCATCCATTCATGCGTGTCTGATAGTGGTGCGCATATACCCAAAATTAGACAATGAAATAATAAAATACTAAGAGAGAGAAGGTGTGAGAGTAGGGCAAGGAATCATCGCCAAGAGAAAATATTCGTGAAGGCGTAGCGGGCGGACGATCATCGGAATATACATTCTGGCTTGCAAGAGCACGAAGGCGAAAAAAAGAAAAAGAAAAAGAAAAAGAAAAAGTGCGATGAGGCAGTAAAAGTGGCCCAAGCGTTCAGCAGCGGGTTGGCGCGTGGGTAGAACCGAGTTCATGTGGATCGAAGCCTACCACGATGCCTTCACAAAAAAAATCGGAGATGGTCCGTGCACTCCACCTCAGAAAGAGGTTTGTGCATGATGACAGACTACTAAAAGCAGTAATTTAAAGTCAATGACATAAGCATCCAACTCGCATGGTCTCGTCTCCGCATGTTCTTTGTACTTTTATTTGCAATTGAACACAGCTAGGTGAGCACAAAGTATTGAAATATGTAGAGAGTAGGGCAATAAAAGGCTGTGGTACATCGTTTTCCACGCTCTTTGATCCACATCTTGCAACACAAGGGAATTGAGGCTTTGTAGTGATCCCACCTGCACTCTTCTTTGTACCTGGATAGTTAAAACTTGTCAATTTCTGATAATATAAAAAGGGGAAGATATTGTGATTAATTTAAATATATTCTAAAGGAAGCAAGAAGTCTGGCGTAGTCCAGATACTGTCACTGTTGTTGCCCAGACCAGCAGCTCTCCAAACTGCCGAGGGGATTCCGATATCTGCCAAGTGCAACTCGCCAGACATGGCTCTCGAGGCCAGTCTAGTTGACGGTGCACCAAAGCACAGTGTCCAGCGTGGCACAATGGTCGGGAAAGCAACGTAGCTAGCCTTGCGCTGGTGAACTCCACCTCCGCCGCTGCCGCTTCCGCGCTTCAATGAGCCATCTCCACCGCCACCAGCCAGGCCATCAACAACGACAGTGGTCGAGGAGACTGATTGCGGGACGGTGTCGTCCAAATGAGCATGATAACCTGTAGGAAGATCGAACGACAGCACAGTTGTGGACTCAGATGTAACCCAGGCACACGCACTGCGGATGGCTGAATATTCTTGAGCAGAAGCAGCATCATCGGGTGTTCCATATGTACCATGAGCACCAACCAAGGCATCAACAACCAGATCAATGGCAAAGTAGTTGTCATTTGTGCGATCCAGTGATGGCAGGTTTCCAATATCGTGTTCAATCCGCACGCCAGAAGCCGCGGCCAATCTAATCTGGCTAGAAATGATACGGGGCGAGTCCACAAATGCATTGGAGCCATGCACACCATTCGCAGCACTAGCTACTGAGACACCATTCTCAACGATAGACGCATTACTGCCAGCGACAAATGCAATGACTTCACATCTGCGATTTGCCAAATGTCTGCTCGCAGCCAATGCATATGCGCCAGTTCGGTTGTTGCCACAGAGCATAATAATCAATGGAGGCGAGTTGTGGTTCTCAATTGATATACGACGAGAGCCACCCAGGACTCGCATGATAAACAACGCGGCACTGCGACCAGCATTCTCAACGACCTGGTCTTCAGCCAGACACGCCGTGCTTTGAGAAACATGGCGCTCAATTAGCTGCCACTGAGCAGGCGTCACGGCAGGACACACTGGACCATACGGAATGCTCACCCGGAACCGATCGACTGCGCTCGAGAGTGCTGCAGTGGGAGATGTCAAGGCAGAGTTAGCAAGATGGGAGACAGAGCGGTGGACAGAGCGAGATCGGCTGGACTTGGCTGAATGGCGCATTGTATTGAGTGGACTGTCAAGTGTTTGATGGCGAGTACGGCTGCGTGCACGGCTAATGCTGCGGGCTGCACTGCTGCTGAGACCCTCTGTACTGCCTCTACGACTGACAGCCTCATTATCAGACGAGTCGCTGAAAAATGACGGCGTAGCCTCGCGAACACGGACGCGGTGGCGAGACTGAGAGCGAGAGCCTGAAATCTTGGTTGAGTATGACGGTGGAATGGATGATGCAATAACAGGTGGAGGAATTGTTGATGCCACTGCAGTGTTTGTTGCTGCGGCTGTAGCGCCAGCGGCTGCAACTGAAGCAAAGTAAGAAGGCTGAGCAGTGTCCAGTACATTTTCGTGAGGAAGCAACTTTCGCATTGCTCCTGAATTTTGCTCAGTCGGCTGCTGCATTTGCTGCTGCATTTGTTGCAGTTGTTGTTTGATAATGTTACTCTTTGATGATGCAACGGTTGACAGAGGCTTTGAAGATACTCTAATCGGAGTCATTGGGTCAGCTCCTTCATCCTGCGAGAACTCTACACATGGCGTGTCTTTCGAGTCTGCATTGCCACCATTGTTCATTTGGTGATTGGCACGCAAGTTCAATGTGACCAGTAAGTTTGCAGGATCAGTGTCATCCTGCTCTCTGATTTCAGCATACACCTTCTGTTTGTCAAATCTGTCCAAGTTCCCTTGGAAATCAAACTCTGACGAGTGATATCCACTGATATCTTCATCTGCCCACGCAGTCTGCTTATCCATTCTTCTATTGCTGCGGACAGATACAGGCGTCATTGTCTGATGTCTACCACTTCCTCCATACTGCGGTCTATTGTTGCGTCTGCTACTGCTGCTGCCGTTGTTGGCATATTTACTGCCATGGCTTAAGAATGCATCAGAATCGCTTTCGGCAGTTGCTGCTGGAGGTGTTTGATAGCGAGCGACAAGGTCAGCATGAGAAATTGCAGGACTGGCAATGGTCACTGGAGGCTTACGAACACGCTGTTTCTTGCCAGATGTCAGTGCAGATGGAGATACAATTGACGATACTTTGCTGGCTGGTGTTGATACCACATTAGTAGTTGAGGCTGTTGCTGTTGCTGTTGCCGCTGCTGTTGCTACTGCAGATACGAGAGGAGCTGGCGCTGGAGGCATTGGGGGAGACGCAAAGTGATTGATGACAGCTGCATCTCCATCATCACGCTTCAAGTGATCGAATGGGCTATCAAACGCCGGGAATGTTGGCACAGCTGACGGCATGGCTTTACCTGCGCCGAGAACAGCTGGATCAACATTGATTGGTGTTGCTGATACTAGCACTGGTACTGGTGCCGCAATCGAGTTTGATGATGCTGTCTTCTTCGGTGCCGCCTTTACCGCTGCCGATGGCGGTTGCTGCTGCTGCTGTTGCTGTTGAGGATGAGAAGGCGCTGGCGCAGGCGGTGCTGGAGTCGAGTCTTCAATGATATCCAAGTTGGCGATCTTCGTTCCTTCAACCTTGAGAGGTTTCTTGCGCTTCGCAACAGCTCCGGTGATCGACTTGTGCTCAACGTCAGACAATGTAAGAGTCTGCGTATCTGTGTCAACGGCTGTAACTTTGCCAAACACCTTGTCTCCATCAAGCAGCTCGATCGCTACACGCAGACCGATGAAGGCTTCTGCCATTTCTTGCTGTCTTTTGGAGGAAAAAAAAAAATAATTGATTTTTTTGTAGATAATTCTGACTGGAGTCGAGAAGAGTGAATGAGTTAATGTGTCGAGACACTGCGTGTGTAGTGTGATGGCACTTGAAAGTATAAAGAGAAGAAAAGAATACAAAATGTTAAATTAAGACTTTGGGTTAGAGTTAGAATTGGAGTTGGAGTTAGAGCTAGGATGAGGCAAGCCAGCCAGAGCCATTGATGCCAGAGTGGGAGGATCAATAGTGGGCAATAAACTGCGACTTGGATGAGTGAACTGAGGTGATTTGTTCACACTCCTAACTGATACACCTCTACTACCTCCCAATGTACGTGTCATTGATACTGCTCCAAGCGCTGCAGCAGCAGCATTAATACCACTGGTGTTATTGGCGCCATCTACATTATTGACTGAGTTAGTCAAACCCAAATCCAGCTGATGGTGCTGGTGATGGAGCGACTCTGTTGTTGTTGTTGCTGCTGCTCCAGTTGTTGCTCCAGCTGCCGTCGCAGTTGCCATCGCAGTTGTTGCAGCGGCGCTTGAAGTGGATGTCTGCAGCCTCTGGGTAGACGACAACTCAATCGTGTTTGAACCGAGATCAAATGACTCATCAAACGGTGCAATGTCGTCTGAAATGTGCATTTTGGAGACATCGATGGAAGAGGGAATCTGCTGATGGTGAATAGTGGATGTTGAATTCTCCTCAAAGGCAGTAGTAATATTTCTGCCCAAACTGGATTGCCTGATTTGAGCCTGCTGTTGTAGTCTTAGTTTGCTAGCATTTCTTTGAGATGATTTCAATGGTCTGGCTGGAGGCAATCCGAGTGCAACATCATTACTCATTGAATGCATAATAATTGGATCAATACTTGGAAGTGGCGGTGGGATGTGCTGGTGCTGCTGGTGGTGGTATTGTTGTTGTTGTTGTGGCTGATTTAAATTATGCTGTAGATAGGAGTGCTGCTTTGGACTTGCAAATAAAGGTGTCATTGCAACTGGTAGTTGATGCTGACTGGGTAAATTCATTAACTGAATGCTGGGTCTAGCTGGCATAACTAATCCACTATATGGCGACAATACACTGCTATTTCTATTGTTAGTATTGTTAGCGTTGCTTCCCAGTGCCTGCATTAAGTGACCGCTGATTGTATCTTGAAGTGCAATAGGTGAGAACATTGTTGAAGATGCCATTGCTGCAACAGGCGATGATGAAGCCAAGTCATCTCTCCGTGTTGGTGGATGTAATAATGCAAGCTGTTGCTGTCGATGTAACGCATATGTTGTGGCTGATAGTGCTTCTAATGACACTGATGATCCGCTGGATAATGGAGGCAGTGACGTCTCATTAGCCGATCCGGGCTGAATGCTTTGGGGCAGGAATCCAGTTTGGCTGGGAGTGTTTGTGAGTGCATGAGTTAATGATGTGTTGATTTCAGCCACGTTGTTATCAACTCCAACACTGTTGTTGGATGCCGCCAGTGCTCTGTTGCGCTGTCTGTGCTGAGACGCAGCAAGGTTTAGTTGGCCAGCTGCAGCCGCTGCTTGAGCTACTCTAATGATCTGAGCGGCCGCTCCTGCTGCAGATTTCGATACATCAATTTGATACGGAATCATTTTCTGATCCATTGAGTTTGTACGTCTCATTGGTTGAACCTGTGGAGCTGGTGCTGAATATCTCTTCAGTCGCCTGTACTCTGCTGCTAATCTTGATTCATCATCATCTTCTTCTTCTTCTTCTTCATCATCGATCTTGCTGTTCTTATCACTATTGCTATTATTATTATCTGCATCTGATGAGTTACTATTGTTATTAGCGGCAGGTGAATCAATGTCCATCGGTGAGCCTCTGCTACTGTTATTGGGATTATCCTTCTTCTCTGCTTGAGCAGGTGTGGGGATCGACTGAGGTCTTCTCTTGGCTAGAGCAGGCATTGACTGAGGTCTATTCTTAGCTTTAATCTCCATATTACTGACGGGTTTCCTTATCAATTGGCCATCCAGGTGCCATTTTGCAATATTCTTGCCTTTAACCAAATCCAGGTATTCATTGACTGTCATAAGTTCGTTTGGATGGATATCTGTCTCATTGTTAATTTCTGCGTAAATCTCCAGTTCAATCTCCTCCAGTGCCAGTTCAATCTCTCTCACAATTTCACCTGCTGTAACTCCAAATAGATCCGAGTTTCTGACATACTGGCCCAGTTGTTCTAGCCAGCTCACGTACTCTTCTCTGCTGGCTCCAATTTGATGTTCCAACGAAATCAAGAACTCCTTTTGCATTACTACTATTTCCTGAGGTGGAATTTTAACCACTGTGCTCCATGAATGCGTGGAATACGTGTGATCATCCAAGTACTTGGTTGCTAGCATCAAGGCAACAGTCAAGATGCGATATTCTGAGCCAGGTCCAGCTAATAGCATGGGACGAGCTGTGCGGAATCTAGCCACCAGGCGGAGCGCGTGAAAGATTGCGGCAGAGGAGAGTTGTGTTTTATGAAGAGCTGAGTGCCAAAATCTCATAAACTCTTGAAATTGGGGAGAAGAAGATGATATTGAGCGATCTGGCATCCACAGTTGATATATCACTCTACTGACTAACATTGACATGTAAGTATACGACACTTGGCCAAACATTGGACTGCGTCTTAGTGGCGGCATCTCATTAATCCGAATGGGTCTTCCATACGGCGGTATCAAACCAGCTGATGATGAAGAATGTGATGATGCTGCTGCCGCCGCCGCCGCCGCCGCTGCTACAGCTGCCGACAGAGAAGGAGCACTGGCTCTTTGCTGAGCTGTGGTAGTGGTTGATGCTGATTTCAGATTTGATGATGACTTTAGCCTTCCCTTTCCCAGTGCATTTGCTCCAGATGGCCTTCTAGAATGGGTTTGGATTGAGCCATGATTCTGAATGTGCTGGGCTGTTAATGGAGCCAATGGTGGAATATGAGCACTTGATCTCCTGATGATTGGCTGCAAATGAGGTTGAGAGATGTCGACGCTGTTACTACTACCGCCTGCGGAATTAGCTGATCCCTCCTCTGCAAGTGCTGCTATTGCTGCCGCCTCTTCTGCTGCCATCGACGCCAAGCTAGGAATAGTCTGCTGGCCCGATGCCGATGTTGTTGCTGCTGTAGGTACTGCCACTAGTGGAGATGATGCAGTCAGCACTCTAGCTGCGTTGAGAGACACTGCTGCATTGTGGCCACCTGACCATCGCTGTGATTGCTTCGATAATCGATTTGAAGATGATGTTGTTGTTGCAGTGGTTGTTGCAGAAGCTGCTGTGGATGAGGCAGTCATGGACTGTGGCGTTGTCACATATGATATCCCTCTTCCTGCAGACTGCAACTGTGGCATCTGCTGTTGATATGAGTCTGCACTGTTTGATATCGATGTCGATATCTGTAATGTAGATGGACCCGAGTGTCTCCTAGGGTCCTTCCTGGATGTTTCATCTGCACCGAACGACCGATCTGGCGGGTGCTGCAGCGGAGATACTGCGGATATTGCTGGAGATGGTTGCTGCTGTTGCTGTTGCTGCTGCAGCAGCAGCTGTTGTGAAGGAGTACTGGGAGATGCGGGCGGTGCCAGAAACGCCGGATGAAACGCAGTCGATGTGATGACATGTCGATATGCCGGCGGCCGCAGAGATCCAGGTGTCGTCAGCGGTCTCAGCATCAGCAGATTGTACGTCGCTGCGATCTGCACGGGCAGGTCGAACGCGACCGACGCCATAAACGACATCTCGACTCTCGCACTCCTGGTCGTTTATAGCCACTGCTACTGCTGCTACTACTGCTGCTGCTAATACTACTGCTACTGCCTCTGTTGGTACTACCGACTGCTTGAGGCTCAAGTCGAGAAGCTCCGTATACAGAGTAAAGAAGAAAGAAAGAAGAAAGAAGAGTTCTGTTTTTGTTGTTGCTGCTGGCACACGTTGTAAAGAGCTGGTCTTCTATTGACAGAGGGTTGTTGTCGTGGGTGTGTGTGTGTGGTGGTGGTCAAGAGGTGGTATGTGGTTACCCCGACCACACTTGTCAGGGCATCACTCATTGATCATTGGCGGGTAAGATAGGCTTGGCAGCGAATAAGCATGGGCAGTCTTGTGGTACACCCAGGCCGGCCAGAGGTCGTGAATTAAAGAGCACTCGCTCGCTCACTTTCAGTCATTCACTCGGAAGGTAGATCCAGAGGTGATCAGTGCACGTCGTTCGCAGCTGTTGTGTCATCGTGATCGTTCATGGATCGTCTCAATCGAAGCATCGCATGACCCACCTTACTAAACAGGTATCCAGTGCGGCATCAAATAATGTCATTGAAGGTCATTGAACCATTAAGCGCAACAGTAAAAAAAAAAGAAAGAAAAAACAAGACAGGACAAGACAAGACGAGACAGTGATTACATTGGTAACAGTAAAGAGGGGGTGATTATTACTTAAAGCTCAGGCTCTTGGGTTGCGGCTTCCTGGGCAAGTGCGGCCGGGCTCGGTACCTTGTCCATCGGCACTTGGCTCAGCACGGTCCGCAATACTTCGTTGTTAGCCAGGTTCTCGGCCACCAGCTGCGTCACGCCTTCCAACGGCTTCGTGCTGATAAAGTTGCGCACGCCATCCATAAACTCCAGCGGAGTCACCTTTTGATCCAGCGCAAACGGACCAGTTGGCTTGGCCATCTTCTCAACCATGTTGCCAAAGAACGCCAGCGCCATGTTGGTGAAACTGATGGCAATCGGCTCAATCTGGGACTGCACCTTTTGAACCTGGCCGGCAATCATGTCGCTTGGGTTTGGGAAGCCGCGGCGCTTGAGGATTGGCAGAGACGAGCTGGCACCAGAGGCACTTGCGATGTGGTCGAGACCGGGGATGGAAGAGAGCCCGCCAGTGAGAGTCTTGAGAGTGTCAGCCTGCTTAAAGTCAGTTGGGACCGCCTTGAGTGGATTGACACCACTGCCACCCGCACCTTGGGTTGGCAACAGGCTACCTGCAGCTTGAGTTGGTAACAAACCACCTGCAGCTTGAGCTGGCAACAGGCTACCTGCAGCTTGAGTTGGCAGCAGACCACCAGGGAGCGGAAGGCCGGCTGGAGCGGCAGCAACAAACGAGCCAGTGGCAGCAGCGACGGCGCAAATACCAGTAACGTGGAAACGCATTTGTGAGAAACTAAAAAAGAGACTATGTTAGTGTGAGGGAATGTGCGAAAGAGACAGGTGTGAGAGCGAACGAAAGACAGATGGGAGTAAACAGACAGGATCACCCTGGAATGACTACAATTTAACTCACCAAACGAGGCTGTGCAATAACGAGGCAGCAGCGATATATCTGCCGCGCTCATCCTGCAGGCAATATCTATCACTCCTTTGTCAGGAGGGAGAGAGATGAAATGCAGGTGGGGGTAAATGTAACGAGGAGGCGTGAAAGAGGAAGAAAATATGATGCAAATCCTTTCTTTTTCTTTCCTTTTTTCCTTTTTAAAAGAAAGCTGTTTAATACCTTTTGTTTATGCTGTTTTTTTTCTACTTAAATATGAAGGATGAGCTTGCCATGCGACGCGCC
Organism: Ramicandelaber brevisporus; assembly: GCA_025201865.1. NCBI lineage: Eukaryota > Fungi > Kickxellomycota > Ramicandelaberales > Ramicandelaberaceae > Ramicandelaber > Ramicandelaber brevisporus. The sequence goes on from MU602937.1 coordinate 24,710, forward strand.
GGATTCAATATCAGCATGAGCCTGGGCAGCTTCTTCAAGTGGATACGTCTTGAAGATAGTCTGGGTGAACTTGCCCTGGCTGACAGCCGGGAAGAGCTCCTTCACAATGGCATTGGTGCGGTCAGCGTCGGCGTAGTCTGCAAACATCGAGTGCCAGTGCAGATTGACATTCTTGGCAGAAAGACGCGTGATCTCGAACGGTGGGACCATGCCAGAGCTGTTGCCAAAATTGACCATATGGCCGTAAATGGCAAGAGAGGCGAGAGCGGCATCAAAGAGATCGGCGCCAACGCTCTCAAACACGGCATCAGCTCCTTTGCCATTGGTCAAGCCCATGACACCCTTGACGAGCGGGTGCTCGTTAATATCACCGGTAAACTTACCACGCGGGACAATGACGACCTCGTCTGCACCGGCAGCCTTGACAACCTTCGCCTTGTCTTCAGAGGAAGTGACGCCGATGACGCGAGCGCCAATGACGTTCTTGCCCACCTGGACGAGAGCCTGGCCGACGCCGCCCGCAGCTGCCGTAATGACAATAGTGTGCTCTGGCTTGGTGCCGTGGCTGAAGCGGAACATACCAAGCGACGTCAAGCCAGCGATAAAGGTGGCAGCGGCTGTGTCAAAGTCAATGTCGTCTGGAAGCTTGCCCACGGCGTGCGTCGAGTCAATCTGAGTGTACTCCGAGTACGTGCCCACATACGTACCGTGAACAACGCGGTCGCCAACCTTGAAGTTTGGATTGCGAGACGCAGCAACGACACCGGCAGCCTCGGTGCCAAGAACCTTGCCGATCTCGTACGGGAATGCACCTTTGCGCTGCAGAGCGTCCAAAAAGTTGACACCAACCGACTTGTTCTGGACAATGATGCCGCCCTCTGGCAAGTCTTCGACGCGTGGAGCGGGAATGGACTCGACCTTGAGCACAGAGATATCACCAGTCTTGGTGAGCGGGATAGCGCGCTGAGTAGCAGGAATAGTCGCGGACATACTTTTCTGGTATATTTTATCTGTTACGGATATGTGTGTGTTTGTGTTTGTGTTTGTGTTTGTGTTTGTGTTACTGTGTGTTTGTGGAATCGATGATGTTGTTCCTTGGTGTTATTTGACGAGGCTTCTTGTCAATGGATGGAGAGAGGAAGGGAGAGAGAGAGGGAGTATTTATATTTACGCACTTCATCTTGGACTGCGATTGGTTGAAACAGCCGAACGAATGCCGAACATGACGCGAGTTACCCTAGCCGCTGATGTTTGACACTTACGGGTACCTCTTCGGCTCTTTTTGTTTCTTTTGGCGTTTCAGTTAGCTCTTGTGTAAACGCATGGACCCTCGTTTTCTCTCTCTCTTTCTCTCTCTTTCTTCGAAATACTTCCGTTTACTTACGTAATACCGGTGCTTTTTTCTTTGAGTGCTCGTGGTATCTCTTAATTAAACTTGGGTACCACTTGGATCATGTCGTTTGTCATCATCAAATAGTGAAATGGTGAGATATCTGATCAAGGCTCTTAGCGTGTTAAAACAGTCCAATTGACTGTTCAAACAATTGCATTTACCGTCAATTCAACAAAGTTCAATAAGAAGCACGCTGTGAGGATGATGTATTAAAAAGGGCATGTCGTTTTAAGCAAAAAATAAATGAGTGTCCTGCTGCTGATTGTATTTAAAAATGATTGTTAGGATCAATTTCGTCTGGATGGATTTCACGGCCAACCAGCTCTCTGTCACCAGGGTTAACCTTGATCAGCTCAATCCAAACCTTTCTTCCGGCAATATACGCTGTTCTGTCCTTGTGCAGCATGTTGTGGGGATGCAATCTAACCTTGACACCGCTAAACTCGAGACGAACCCAATTCGACATGCCGGCCGGGTCATACAGATCAATATTACCTTCGTAAACACGATGGCCTGGTGTGCGCTTACCACTGTACGGCTTGCTATAGTCAACTGCAGATTCAGGAATGCCCTCGATGTTGCCAATTCCATCAAAGCTGCCGAGATACTGCCGCTGGTCATACCTGTGCCAATCTTGCATCAGTCGAGATATCCAGAAAATGTTGCTATTTTCTTCCACAGATTCAATGCTGGCATCCAATCTGTACATTGACGGAATCTCGCGTTCAATTTCCTCCATTGTCATTGGCGGCGGGCGATTGCTGAACGTGTCCTTTGGTGTGAATGCAGACTTGATCTGCCAATGTGCCAGCATGTCAGTGTATCTGCGCAATGGACTAGTGACACGAACATAGCCATCGACGATGCCCATTGTCTTGTGAGGACCAGGCTGAGTGTTCAACCGAGCAGGCTGCATCAATGTGCGCACTCTGTCGAAGTCTTGCAAACCAACCTGACCTGTAACTGGATCGACTCTGCCCGGCAGAATTGAGTCATAGTACTCTTTACCAATCCGATCACGCTCCATCTGAGTTGTGGCTGCAATGAATCGCTCCACAAAGTCTCTATCCAAATTTGGGATTTCATCTGGCGCCTTGAGGTTGCTGAAATCTGGCGGCTGTTGAACTCGATAGGGAGTGGGAATGTTGTTGTCTCGAGTAAATCGGGCTGCAATTCGGCCAGCGAGAATCATCAATTCGGCAACAAGCATTCGAGCAGGAGATGCGGTGTACAATGCACGATGTACGCCAATGACTGGACGTGTATTCAATGTACTGAGAACGCGAGATGGGCCAACGAGATCAACTGGCGACTTGGGCAATGGTGAGTTGGAGATTGACACTTCACCTGCAGCAATTCCATGAGTGTATGCACCGTTCTGAATGCGCTGTTGATAGTGGCGAGTAGCAATGGCCTGTAGCTCAATCATGTCGCGCTGGATCGGTTCTGGTGTGGGTAGTGTGGTAGCAGCAGTCGGGGCAGATGTGGAAGCAACTGGTCCCTCTGGATGGTCGGATTTGTAGCGGTGTCTTCTCAGAGCAGTGTTGCGTTCGCGACCGCCATAGATTGTATCCCACTTCAAGAATGCGTCAACATCGTCGTACTTGAGAACAGATACATTTCGCAGCAGAGTTGGGCGAACCTTATAGTCAATAATGTCGCCGGTTGATTGATCCAATCGTGCGCTGAATGTGAGTGCCTTCACTTTGACAGTCCCATTCTGCTCTCGAGCATCCAAAGAGAGGAATCGAGCAACCAGTGAATGGGGTAACATCGAGTAAAAGCGCTCTGGCAAGTACAAGGAAGAGCCGCGAATACGAGCCATGGCGGCCATTGGAGAGTTGCTGGTGACCATCGAGGTTGGATCAGCAATATGAACATGGATCCATACTTCGTCATTAGCCGGATCGCCAGATGTACTTGGGATGCGCTCAATCGATACGCCGTCGTCAATTTCGTGTGCACCAATGTCATCAACAGTGTAAACGGGTACATTGCCAAAATCAACGCGCACTGCATCTACTGGATCATTGAGATACTGCTGCAGTTCCGGATCACCTGCTGATGTTGCTGGTGTTGCTGATGTTGCTGTGGCTGCTGAGGTTGTTGAGCGCGGAGTATCAACGGCAGTGATGAGCTTGTCAATCAGAGTGTTTGCTGACTTGGCTGCAGCATCCAAAACAGGTGACATTCCGAGACCTTCAATAGGCACAGTTGAGTCTCGTGCAAATGGATTTTCCCAATTGTGCCAAACGCCTGCATCAATCAAGAACTGTGTTACAGAGCCACGAGTCAAGTTGCCGTATGTTCTCAGTGGCTTCAGAATGGTTGGTGCAAGAGACATGAATGGATTGAGGAATCCCATGGTAGTGCTATCTGTTTCATAGTTCACAAACTGCTGCACAAAGCGGAGTAGAGTACGGTCTGAATCTGTCCATTTAATGTCATTCAGCCACTTGGGTGTATCCAGTTTACCATTATTAGTTGTTGCAGCTGCTGAAATATCGTCATTATCAGTGTACTTACGAGAGTATGCAATAACACTTTTGACCTTTGTGTGGAATTCTTTGAGCTCTTTACTGCCTTTGAGTGTCCATTCAGTGACAGTGTTTAGCAGTGCAACCTCGTCTGGATCACGCAGATACATTCTTCTGGAGAGAGCCAGACCAGGCTGATCAGGAATAAAATGAACCGCCTCTTTAATCAAATACTGATAGGTAGCGTACATTGAGTACTGTTCAGCCAAATACGGCGACATCTTCTTGGTCTGACTTCCTCTAACCTGGACTCCCTTCCCGCTTTTCGCCTGTTTAATGTAATCTCCAAATATTTTCTGTGCAACATCTTCCACATTGACAGCCATCGAGTCTCTATCCATTAAACTACCGCTGAGTTTTGATGATTTTCTTCTTTCTTTTAGCAACGTATTATACAAGGTTCTTAGTTGGAAAGTGTGGGACATGGAAGCACCTTTGGCTTCATCTTCAAATGTTCTCACTAATTTTTGAGTTTTATGCATAAATTCCTTGGCTTCAAGTTCACTCATTCCTCCAGCCTCTGCAAATCGCTTCAACTTGTCTTTCATTTCATCTGAAGTCCAGCCAGTGATCTTTTCCATGTCTCTATGCAGTGCAAACTGTCTAATCCAGTAAACTACTTTGGTTGGTCTAAATCCCACATTCATTCCTCGAGAGTTCACTCCAATGCATGTGAATCGGCCGGAACTATGCTTGGTCATCAATACCAGTGAACTTAACCCACCCGTCCTGAACTCCACCAAATCTCCTGGCTGAATAGGCAATTGAATCAGCATGTCTTCAACAGAATCTCCAGAATGAACAACTGATGCTGACAGCCGCTGTGCCATATTTCTACCTTGCATTGTGTTACTGAGCATATTGGCTGTGCTCTGTCTGGCATACGATGCATACTGCCGATGGGAAGTTGTACTGAAGTTGCGATATCTAGTTGAGCTAGGCGGTAATCTCCATCCATGCTTGCTCAATACTAGTTTCTTTTTGAGACTTTTCAATGGTTTGTAGCCAAACGAGTAATCTGGATCATCTGCTGTAATGATATCACTCATTTCTGCTTTGAATGCGTCCATCACTTCTCGATTGTTCATTGGCCGATTGTCGACATCTGCTTGTTGCTGTTGTACCTGTTGTGCGCTCATCTGTTGTGCGCTCGTCTGTTGCTGCTGTTGTTGTTGTTCGGCTTGTTGTTCTGCTTCGGATGTCTGCAATTGTGTTACAGTGTCTGGTGTGTCCGAAGAGCGCAGCTGTCTGGCAGTCGAGCCGCTATGCGTCCATCGCCTTCCTGATAAACTCTGAATCGTGCTCACGCTAGATAGCAATGTGCCTCGCTGAGCACGCACCACAGACAACAACGACATGACTGATCTCGCTGCCAAGATTTTAGCTGGATCGCTTCGTTATTTATTTTTTAGAGGTCGATTTTGTTGTTTCATTGGAAACGCCTCGCTTGTTCACTTGTTCGCTCGCTTGCTTGCTCACTCTCGGGAGTGCACCTTCCCGCTGGTGTCCGTGGCTCATCTCCCTTCTTGTGCATCTCTATCTCTCAAGTCCTTCTAATCTTTCCCACGCTTTTTTTTGTCCTACTCCCTCCCCCAAGCGACCACAATCACTATCACTATCACTATCACTACAACTACCTGGTCTATACCATATGGCAGACATCGAAGATCTCGTCCTGAAGCCATGTGTCACTCTGTACGGTCCATACCACGTTCGCGGCCTCGAGCCAGGCAAGACCAAACTGTGGTGTACCTGCGGTCTTTCCAAGGAGTCACCTTGGTGTGATCGAAAGTCTCACGCCGGCACTGGCTTCAAGCCGCTCAAGTGGAAGATACCAGGCACACTCAAGGACGGCAAGCCAGTCAGTGGATACTCGATCTGTGGATGCAAGTACACAACGGCGCCACCTCTCTGTGATGGACTTCATATTCATTTGCCACTGATGTACAAGCGCCAAATGGAAGAGTGCAGCCAGAATCACTGGTGGGTAGAAAATAAGCCAATGAAGAAGGAGCGGCCCAGAATGTGTACAAGATGCGGATGGAGACCAGGTCATGATAGCATCTACGGACTGCAGAGGGGCGACAAGGATAAGCCAGTTGACGGCAATGCTGTGGAAGCTGGACTGGTGACAATTGATGGAGACGATGATTCGGATTTATCTAGCAGTGATTACGATAGCGATAGCGATGCCGATCTTGACAATAGTGATACTGAAGAACATGATGCGAAGGTTAATGGTGGCGCCAAAACAATGTGTTGTAATGGCAATAACCATGAGGATACACCAGAACGTGCCATCGAAAAGCTCACTCTCTAATTATACACTCTCCCTATTCAATCATAACGTCTCTATTCTTTAATTTCAATGTCATTTACAGTGTTATCCCGAAGCGGTTATATTGCAGTTGCTGATATCATCCATCATATGTCGTCTATCATCGAAGACAAGTGCTGAAATGTTGGGTGGCGCACGAACTGACCTTCCACGAAAGCCCCCTCCCCCAGTTGCCAGTTGCCAGTCGTCAGCTGCCAGTTGAGTTGTCAGTTGAGCTGTCAATTTATGTCACTTAATGGTAGCTGACGTTGCAGATTGTCGATGCGTGCCATTGTTGTGCAAGAGTAGATACGTAGGCACAGGTGGTTGAGCGGAGGGACGAACAACACGTCATCACCCCGTGGAGAATGTCATTATAGCAATAAAAGATCGAAAGGCTCACATTTGGCAGCATGGAGCGAATTCAGCAATGGCTCTACGAGTTTGTCCTCCACGCTCATTCTGTTCATTGATACACCTCGCTAGCTAGCTAGACTATGCATTCACCGCGCCATGCAAAAGATGCAGCAGGGAGTGTGGCTTTGCCTGCAGATGCTGCTGTGGTTGTCAACGTGCATCCCCCACTGATCCAACACGCAGCCACACGCGGGAATGCACACCGGCACCGGAGATTCGCATCCGCTCCAGTCGTGCTTCCCACCGCTGCCAACACTCCATCGTCCACCCCGGCAGCTTATCAACCCTGCAACACTGGTGCACTGGCCGCCAGCCGCGATGAGCTAAAACCCGAGTTTGAATCGATCCCCATTGCTGACCAAGACGCTTCCATCGAGACCGGC
>MU602938.1:20116-31667 GCA_025201865.1 Ramicandelaber brevisporus
GACATGCTGCATTTTACGTAAAGCGCATGTTTTTGGGTAAGAAATTCTGGAAGACTTGTAGGACAGAGAATTTAAGTAAAACACGGCCCACCCGTGTGAGTTGGACAAATTGTGCATTTCATTTCGCCAGCACATGTTCTATGTGCCCCATGTCCACACGCAAACAGTATCACCGTTGCTGTCCACGGATCCGAGCGTCTTGGTCTTGGCAACATTACCAAACCACCATCCTCACCATCCTCCTCGTCATCCATCCCTTCGTCACCCGAGCCCTCACCATGATGATAGCCACCAAATGCATCGCGTTTACGCTGGAGACGAATTGAGCGACGGCGTGCCAAATCAGCCAAATCATTGCGAATTACGATGCCATCACGATCGAGTCCAGAGGTTGGTGGAAGAGCAATTGAATGTACAGAATCGGTGGCACGATATGAAACGCAATTCATCCAGCGGATAAACAGCTGCTCAGCTAACTTGCGCAACTCTTCGATATCTTCATCATCGGTAGCACTTGTCGAACCATCAGCGCCAGTATCACCACTGCCACCACCACTGCCAGTACTGCTTGTAGGATATTTGGTTGTATCCGATGTAAACAAGAGAGAGCGTGCTTCAGCCAAAGTTGGAAGCTTCGCAGCTAGCAAATCCTTGTTACAGACTGTGCAGCATAGTCGAGATGGGAACGCAGTACCACGGCGACGAGCACGATGTAGGGCAGCAATCAGGCGGAACTGCTCAACGTCCAATAGACGATTGGCAAGACGGAAGAGAAGCCGCTCGCCACGAAGAGCTTCGAGAATGGTGAGAACCGCATCCTGGATTTCAACCAAGGGTAAACGCAGCTCTGAGGTGGAAGTTGGTGATTGGACATCAGTGTCTGTTGTCAGTTGGCGCTGTGGGCGATTTGACTGGGATCTAATTAACGCCACAATTATGCGCGAGAGAGACAATACTGGCTGCTGTGGCTGTGAACGATCGTGAATGGCGGAACTAGCGGTTGGTGCAAACAGAGTTGGATCGACGGAATTGGCTGATACCGAGCTGTTGTTGTGCAGCAAGCCATCCACGACTAATCTCACAAAGGTCTGCGCCAATGTAGCCAGCGATACAGCGACATGTTCTCGTGATTGCAACAATCCATCGTAATCTTGTGCATCCTGCATCTTGAAGGCAGATGTCAGCAAGGATGAAATGATACAGGCATCGCGACCGCGGCCAGTCCAGTCTTGACGATTGCGATGTGGTACACTGGCAGTCACAGCCTCTTCGCCGTTTTCATTACTAGAAGGAGACGTGGCTTTTGAGTGGCGAACGGCGCATGTAGCGATAGTTTGGGTCATGACAACAGCAGCAGCTAATAAGTCGTACCACAAATCAGCGCATTTATCCGCGGAGAGCAATCCGGGAGACGACGAAGCAGCCTTGCACAAAGCAATCGCAGCACAAACAGCTTGCTTGATACCATAAACCGCATCCAATGCGAGAGTTTGAGATTCAACCGACCAATCCACAGCCACGGCAGTTACATCTTTAGTGTCTTGGTTATCGCTGGTAGTTGATTCTGGGGTGGAATGAACGGTGTTAGCGAAGCATGATGCATATCGAGACGTCTCGCTCCGAATACAGTCCAGATACGCACAAAGAGCTTTTGCGTAATCGCCGGATTGAGTATGCAAATATGCAAGCACATCCACAGCACCATGCTCGCGAGCCACCAACATTGCTTGCTCACAAGAGATAGCGGCAGATGGAGAATTAGATGAGCATTGGTAATGCTTGAGATACGCAATACCAGTGTCAGTGGATTTTGCACAGCAGAGTTCAAAGAAGCGTACATGTAACTCAGTGAGCGATGATGCAGTGGAACGAGAGGATTCAGTTGCAGGAAGCAAGAGCTCGCGCAAATATCTAAACTCCAGGCCACTGGATGATGCTGTTGATGCTGACAATGACGATGATGACGATGATGATGATTGTTGATCATTTGAGCGCAGGCATGTGATCACCGATTCATGGGATAACAGCGCAGCAGAGCCATCCTCAGCGGCGGTGCATTGGGCAATAGAATCAACAAGTTGCTGGAGAGCTGCAACGTCAATCTTGACCAGCACGGCAATGTGCTCGGTGACGATGGTTGTGACTGTGGCAGAATCAACGGAGGAGTTAGATAGTTGAGTGTGGATGTAATCAAAGACTTGCAATTGGCGTTCAGGGTATCGAGAATCGGCTAGATACGATTCTGTTGCAGCCCAGATATTACCAGAGGATGCAGCAATCGCACCGACAATGTTCCACAAATTGCATTTCTTGCATCTCTCAACAAACTCGCTGCTGCTGTCTGACAGAGGATTGATATGAGTTGGTATGAGCAGTCCGAGCGAAGAACGAGCAATCTGTACAATACTGTAATCGCTCTGAGGCGATGATTCCACTGTTGACACAATACGATCACAAATGGTCAATAGACGCTGTTCACTAAACCTCATTAGTCGCGAATCAATTACAATTCGTCCAATAGCAAACTCCAACAAATGTAGGACAGCGTTGTTGCTCAGCTCGTCGCCTGTTGCACAGACAGCCATATCAACCAATGCCTCAATCACACACTGCTGCAGATGTGGAGTTGTTGCCAATACCAATCTACTCTCTTCAACCTCATCGCCAGGGCTCTCAATACTCGCCGACATCACGTTGCTAAGCATATCTGCTACACCGTTAGCACTAGCAGCAACCAATGGCCACAGGAGTGGATATCTGGCAGCCAGCGACCCGTTGACCATTTTGGGTGAACTTGAATTGACAGGAATTGCAATCTTCTGAGTGACTTGCGCAATTGTAACTCGAATGACTTCTGCCGTGCCAATTGGTGCGCCATCTGGGTACATGCCTCCACCAAGAATATTTGCCAAGTAATCGAGTGCAAAGCTGTGAGCACCAGCTGATATCATGTCGCGAAGAGGAGTGATGAAGTCATTGAGACCACGACACCAGACATGAGAAACTGCATCCCACATTGGCTGCTGCGACTTGCGCCGAGCTATGGTGGCAACTTGGTCAACATCCAGCGCCATTGGGTGGATATGAACAATGCAGCTCTCCAGTCGATGTGCAACTTGACATGAGAAACTGCGTCCCACATTGGCTGCTGAGACTTGCGCCGAGCTATGGTGGCAACTTGGTCAACATCCAGCGCCATTGGGTGGATATGAACAATGCAGCTCTCCAGTCGATGTGCAACTTGAACATCTCCATCCAGACCGCGCGCAAGATGACCAATGAGAGAATGGGCAACTTCAGGCGGAAGACGATGGCCAAGTCGACCATCGGCAACAAATATCTCTACAGCGTCCATTAGAGCAGCCTCAATTGAATCAGACCCGGTGGAAGAGAAGGCATCGCAAATGTCAGAGAGCAAGTCATCGGGCACATAGAGACAGGAGGTACTCAATGGACGATGTTGTACATCGCTTCCAGCAGCCATGCATTCAAACAGTGACTCGTTGGAAGGCTGTAATGCCAGACATGCTTCGACCAGCTGCGTTGCTAGATCAACCATGTCCTCGTATCCAAATACTGATGTCTCGTCTTCTTCCCTTGTGCCTGCAAGACCGGAGATGTATGTAAGAGTGCTGCGAACCAGAGCCATGAGGACAGGCCCAACAGCCTCGTGTCTGCGCTCCACAATCGTCGTTGTAGTCGCTGTATCAGCTACCAACTCATCTTCAGAGGGTAAACCAATGGTAATCTGGTTTGTGCAGCCAAGATAAAGTTCACGGGCATACGTTAGTGCAGCCAAGAGTTCACCACGACCAACCAACGAGATAAGACGAGAAGTCCAAGTTGACAGAGTGCCACATGTGATACGGTCGCTGCCAAGCGCAAATACACGACCGCGATAGATGCTGAACGAGCTGTCATCAAGAGACATGGGATGGAATCCAATGGAGTGGCGGATACGAGTTGGACGCAGCGAAGGCAGCACGTTATCACTGTCACCGTATTCATCAGATGTGCCTTGTGAAGATGGAGACACGCCGATTCGCATCAAATCAATCGAGCCACGCGGGGAAGAAGTTGGAGAATCAGTGAAGACATTGCCGGAACGAGCAACAGCAGCCAGGGCAGATGGAAGGGGAGATGATGCCACAGGATTAGAAGACTGCCGAGTAGCAATGATGGATAGTGCATCGGATGGAAGCTCAAGTGTCCACAGTGCACCGGTGGTGTCGATAGCCAGCAGTACAGAGGCTGACAGCCAATATAGCATGGCAATGCTTGACGGACTAGTCCACTCAGCAATGGCGCGGCATTCGAGGGACGGAGATGGTGAGTCAGTGGCGCCATTTCGCATCAATGTCGCAACAGTGATCGTAGTATCCAATGAATAGGCTAGTAACGGCTGAGTAGAATAGCGCTGACCAACTGCAGAGGTAAAGGCCGATGTTGGATGCCAAACAACACTTCCATGCTGAGGAACAAACCTGGATGGCGACGGGAAGCGCAGCAGTTCACGCACAGTCTTTGCCACAGACACTACAGTCAGTGCAGATGGGGTAAGCACAGCCACAAGATCCATCTTGTCAGCAGGATGCGCCTGTGCACCGAGTGGTAGTACACTGATGTCCAGCAGGCGCCGACTATTGTCAGCAGCTGCACCAGAGTGAGACTGAGGAGCGTCAAACCCAAGAGCTTCAGGTGGGTACCTACCAGCGACTCGGCGGGTTTCTGTGGACACGCTTCTGTTTGGCACGATGCGTCTCGACAGTTCATGAAGGAACACCTGGCCAGTGATGTCGCTTGTTACAATCTTTGATGAGGATGCACCTAGAAACGCCACATGATTAACAGCATTGCCACGAATATGGCCCAATCGAGAGCCACTTTGCACATCTCTCAGCGTCACAGGTGTAATTGTTGCAATATGAGCATTCTTCTTCCAGTCCCAAACAGCACATGTGCCACAAGAGTAGCCAACTGCAATGGTCGATCGATCGGCAGCAATGGCAATGCACACTGTAGCTCCAAATGAGTCAGACTGTGGCTGCTGATGTCTCTCATCAACAGTCTTGGATGCTCTGCCACTGTTATCATCGAAATCGTCAGGATCTGAATCGCTAATCTTGTCCTGTCCAAGCAGAGCCCGCAAGCTGTGCTTCTCATCATAAATCAAAACATAGCCGAGAGTTGTACCAACTGCAGTGATTCCCCGAGCGGAGATGGACGATGGATGTCCGACTTGACTCAGTGTGGACAAATCATACGCACTCTCCATCACTTTGGACAACTGTGACCATGCAAATAAATCGTCATCTGTGTCAGTTGATGTTGTTGATGTTGTTGAGGTGACCGTGTCCAGCTTCATCCAGCCATTACCAACCTCACTGGCCGTTGTGTTAACTGATGTTATTGATGCCGTGTCATTGTCCATGTAGCTGAGTGGATAAGTTGATGATTGAGCTGGACCGTCTGCGATGGCGCGCTGGACAGATTGCGATAAAAACTGAGCCTGATCAGATGGAATTGGCATTGTATTGTGAAGCCCTCGACCATCAATTGCCACTGTGTCCAAGGCATTGCTCAAGCTGACTGGCAATGAACCCTCACTCGCTGCCCTAGAAGGACGATGGTGACTATGATGGCCATGATGATGATTATGACTATGGTGATGGTGAGCGTCTCCACTAGTGCCAGTCAGCCGTGAAATGATAGTCTGTGCTCGCATTAATTCTCTTCCCGAATGTCCATGGTGCTGATGTGTCCTGTTTGACGAGAGTGCTAATGATGATGATGACGCTGGTGATACCAGCTGATCAAGCCGCTGGAAATGTTCAGTGAGTTCACCCGCCAGCTGGTCGCCATCAGATGCCAGAGCACGCTCACTTTGCAAGACCGCCTCCAAATCACCATTGCCATCGTCGCCAAACAAAGCAATGTGAGCGCGTTTATGCTGTCGTAGCTCGGCACGCAAGTCGTTTAGTCGCTCGAGCGAGCTGATCGCGTTCACATCGTCGACAGATGCAGGCGGGCGGCGGTCATCCCGGGCAAGCTGACTATGCTGCACGCTAGACTCGCGAAGCAACGTGTCGATCGGCCTTACGGCAACCCGCGATGTCTGCATCTACAAGTCCAGTTGGCTTGGCGTGAACAAGTATCAATATAATTCAAAGAGAGATAAACTGGCAGTCCAAGTTGACTTTTGAGCTCGAGCGGCTGGCTGGCGAAAATTTTTTTTTTCTCTCGCTGTCTGTCTGTCGGCTGGCTGACTGAAGACACTTGCCTGCCTGCCTGTGCTTGCTTGCCTGTTTGTCTGCCTGTTTGTACTTGTCGCTTCGACTTAGGCTTCTCTTCTGACCATAAAAAAATCAACGCGCATATACACACATATCCAACTGTTGCCTACGCCTGCCTGCTACTGCCGTCGCTAGCCAGCTTGATCGCAACTGTCATTGTACCACTAATCCTTGTGCGCAACCTCTCTATCCTTCTCTTCCACTTCTTGCCGTTATAATCGCTATCATCGTCATCATCGTCGCCGTCATCGCTGTCATCGCGCCTGTACTTGTGCACTACTCAACTTTCCATTATAAAAAAAAGCATTGATCTATGACTGCCGCCACCGCTCCGCCTGTTGATCCTGGCTTCTCTAGTGTGCCTGCGTCGCCTGTGCCCGACGATCTATCCGTAGCTGCATCCACCTCGCCTGCCCTCGATGCTCATGTCGCCAAGTCCGCCGGAAACCCTGTCGGTGATGTCCATGATGCCAATGTTGCCGCTGCTGCCGCCATGACCAGCGAGAATAACACGTCTCATGCGACTCTGCTAGCTGGAGCGACTGCTTCATTGGCCGCCCATCACGCCCAAGTCCAGCAGCAGCAGCAGCAGCAGCAGCAGCACAGATCGAATCCTCCAATGTTGCGTGGTGGTAGCGGTCTTGGTAGCGCTTTTCAGCGCGCTGGTGCACTCCCGTTCTCAGGCAATGACCCTACCATGATGCGCTCGCGTGACTTGTTTGGTATGGCACGCGGCAACAGCGGCAGTGCTATGGCCAGTGGCGCTGGTGGATTAGGGTCGTCCATCATTGGCGGAAATGCTGGAAATGGCGTCGGTGGTGGTGGTGGTGGAAGTGGAGGCGTCGGCGGACCGGCTGAGTTTTTGTCACAGCCAGTGTCGCCCAAGTTGAATGCCGGTGCTATGGCCGGAATGCTGTATTCACTTCCTGTATCAAGGCGCAACTCGAATGAGTTTAATCCAAGCATGCTGCAGAATGACATGGAGCACCTCCGTCTGCTGGATATTGAGGCTGGAACCACCATGAGTTCAGGTAGCATTGCAAACTCTGGCGGCGGCGGTGGTTTGCTGGGCAGCACGCTAGCCCATGCTGCTGCTAGCAACCCTCCTGGAGTTGCTACTGCTAGTGGATTGCGCAGACCATTGTTGCACCAGACTGCCTCCCATAATGTCACCAATCCGCGTGCATTCTTCTCTCAAGCTGCCACACCGCATTACACTGCCACTCCTCCGATGAGCATTCTTGACCAGCAGCCTATGGCTAGCACTCACCTGTCTCATCAGCCGTCCCTCCAGTCATCTGGCCATCAGCAAGGTCTGCTTGACATTGATAACCCGCTGACTATTAGTGATTTTCTGCGCATGGGTCTCAAGCTGGAGGATTTGGGCATGGCTGGCAAGAGCACGTCTGCCACTCAAGACACGAGCTCTCTGCATGGCCATCAACACCCTACTCTGTCCGGATGGTCCGATGCTACTGCCAGCAATCCGCTGTTGGATGGGCTGCGTCGTGGCGGTGTTCCTCCAAGTGCTGCCACTCCTCCGCACGGAACTCTCTCCGGGATGGACTATGCCTCGCTTGGTCAAATGCAGCTGAATCCAATGCGTGCACTTTCCGCCATGTCTTCGCCTACCATTGGTCCGCAAAGTACATTGGCGGCTGGAAGTGGCGCAGCTGGCGGGATTAGGCTGAGACAGTCTCTTCTTGGCAACGCTGCCGCTGGTGGTGGTAATAGTGCTGCTGTAGCTGGTTCAATCGCTGGTACTGCTGTGGGCTCTATTTCCAGTGCTAGCAACAACGTTCTTGCCAGTGGCAGCACCGGTAATCTTGGATTGGGAGATGAAATGTCATTTGGTCCGTCTGCAATTGGTCTTCAGAATGCAGCCATGCGCGGCATCCATCGCAATTTGACGACAACTGCGCTGCATTCGATGACACTTGCCGGCCTGTCTAACCAGTCATCCACCGGTGGCACGTCTGCTTCTGTAGCTGCTGCTACCGCTCAAACCGGACTCGCTGCAAACACTCCGTCTACCATCAATTCTGCCACCGCTGCAGCTGTTGCTGCTGCTGCACTCAACCAATCAACATCGTATCCTGAGCTCTTGAATCTTGTTGATTTGCCGCGAGGAATTGGTGCATCCGGAGGAGTATCGGCTGCAACCCCGACATCCATTATCACCGCGCGTGTGCCAACTCTATCTGGTTTAATTCCAAACTCGTCAATTATGATTGGCGCAGGCAACATTGCAAGTGGAGCACCAAGTAATTTCACATCAGCAGTTCCTTCACCGACAATGGCTGAATTTGGAAACGATATCAAGCAGCAGCTTCAGATGTTTAGTCCCTCGAATCAACACAACCAACAGTCTCTTTTGAATGCAGTTGGAAATAGCCCAAGTGGTGGAATCAGCAGTCATGGTCAGATTGACAGCGGACTGGGAATGCATGCTAATCGTAGTTTGTCATCTTTGCTATCAACTCTCCAGGCTACTGCCGAGCCTTCTGTTTGGTCGCCTTCTGCTACTTTGTCTGGTTCATCTCAGCAGAATCTAACTACTATTGGGGTGTCATCTGGCGGAGTCTCTGTTCTCAAGCACATGCACCAACAGCATCATCAACACCAACAGCACCAGCCAACACTTCAAACACCTCAGCCTCAATATGCACATCCAGCTGCTGCACTCCGTCATGCACTCAATAGCAGCAATAGCAGTAATAACAGCAATAGCAACAATAGTAACAGTGGCAACAGTAACAATACCGCTTCTTCAAATGAATCTGCATTCAAGGTGTATCCTGCAAGTGGAGGCTCTCGTGGTAATAACAGCGGCAATACTGGTGGTGGATACTCTAGCACTGCTGCTGCTGCTGCTGCTGCTGCTGCTGCTGCATCTACTGTTGGCGGTGGAAGTCATACTGGAGGCAATCGTGGCAGTGGTGGTGGTGGACAGCGTGGTAATAGAGATGGCTCTGATTCACGCATGTCAGCACGTGGTGCAGGCTCCAATAGCAATATTGGCAGAGAAGGGCGTGATTCTGGAGGCAGCAGCAATCGCCGTCAAGGAGGCAATTCTGCATCTGGCGCTCGCCGTGGTGCCAACTCTACTGCTGCAGTTGCTTTGTCAAATTCAGATGAGTCTGGTGGTGGTGGCCGAGACAAGTATCAAGATGTTCCATTGAGTGAATTAATTGGAGAGATTGGACAAATGTGTCGAGATCAGCATGGATGTAGATATCTACAGCGCAAGGTTGAGGAGAGAGATGACGCTCAAACTGCAATTATATTTAATCAAGTGCTGCCTATCATCGGCTCATTGTCTACCGATTCCTTTGGTAATTATTTGTGTCAAAAATTGATTGAGAATTGCTCAGATAACCAAAGAACTGATATCGCCATTGCCTTGCGTCCTCATTTGGCTTCAATCTCTCAAAATATGCATGGAACTCGTGTTGCCCAGCGACTGGTTGAAAACATCTCAGGCAATGAGCAAATTCAGGCAGTCATTGATGCGCTGGATGGCCACGTTACTACCTTGATCAAAGACCTGAATGGCAATCACGTTGTGCAGAAATGTTTGGCGAGAATGACGTCTGAGCAGTGCATGTTTATCCATTCATCAGTTGCCCGCTCCTGTGTTTCTGTAGCTACTCATCGACATGGCTGCTGTGTCTTCCAGCGTTGCATTGATCATGCTTCAGTTGAGCAACGTAGTATGCTGGTTGAGCGTGTAACTGAAATGGC
Source organism: Ramicandelaber brevisporus (assembly GCA_025201865.1). Taxonomy (NCBI): domain Eukaryota; kingdom Fungi; phylum Kickxellomycota; order Ramicandelaberales; family Ramicandelaberaceae; genus Ramicandelaber; species Ramicandelaber brevisporus. The sequence goes on from MU602938.1 coordinate 30,154, forward strand.
CACTGAATTGGTCGAGGATGCCTTTGGTAATTATGTTATTCAATATATACTTGAGCTGGAGAAGCCGCAGTATTCAGACCCATTAATTGAACGCTTTGTGGAATCAACCGTCAGCTTGTCAACTCAAAAATTCAGTTCAAATGTAATTGAAAAGTGTATCCGTGTCGCTAACCCATCAACTCGTGCTGCAATGATTGAGCAGCTGCGCAATTCTGACATCTTGGACAAGCTGCTACGTGATGCTTACGCCAATTATGTTATTCAGACCGCAATTGACTTTTCCGATAACACACAACGCAATCTGTTGATTGAGACCATCCGTCCGCATCTGCCATCCATTCGCTCCACTCCGTATGGTCGCCGCATTCAAAACAAGATTGCACGAGTAGATGGCCAACGCTCTCATCAGCACAGTGCTAATCCAAGTCGCTCTGGCTCTCCGGTTCAACACCATCTGCACCATGGCGGCATCCCATCTAACCATCCTGCCAACGCTCTGGCCCCACCGTCGGCTGCTGCTGCTGGTGCTGCTGTCTCGAGCCTTGGCGGTCCGCCAACTGCTACAGGCTCAGCTAGCTTACAGCTGTCCCAGCAATTGGCACAGTTGGCTGCTGCTCAGCAAAGACAGCAAACTCAACTTCACAGCTTGCATGAACAGCAACAAACTGCTGCAGCACCCCGCTCCGTGCTCTCGCTGGCTCCATCTACTCAGTCCACCTCAGCCCATTCAGCAGCGGCAGCAGCAGCAGCCACTGCAATGGCATCTGCCCAAAGTCATTATGCTGAAGTTTATGCGCAAACTTTGGCCGCACTCCAACGTCAGCAACATCAGTAGTTGACATCTACAGTCAGCGTCAGCCTTTTATTTACTCTTTTATTCATTCCATCAATCAAAATCCAATAAAATAAACGAAAATGTGTTGTATCAGCCACTAAATCAATAATGTACTAATCTCATAATTACTATACTTTAAAGAAAAACAGCAACAGAGTTAACGATTGCTTTCCTCTAATTCCATTTTTACTTATCTAATAGAGTGTATCGTGAGCTTTTTGTTTTAAAAAACCAAATCGCAAGTTATCTTGTCTTAAAAGCATACTTTATAGTGAAGAAAGCAACAAAGAAGGGAGATTAAAGAGAGAATTGAGATAGTGAGGCGAGACTGAGAGCTGGGTTGCCCTTTTTCTACACTGTAATTACATGTTTACGGCATTGCCTACGACTTTCCGAATGAGCGCTCTGCCGTATGGAATGTAGCTTGCGGCGTACCACACCATTGCGCAAATCTGGATGATGATGAAGATGACGCACAGCACCACCTTGCTCGTCTTGATCGCGACAATCAGCGTGACAATCATGCTGGCCAGATAAATGATTGTCGCCACAAGCCGAACCGGCGCAAATGCCATTTTGAACTGCCTGACCGGCCCCACCAGGAACATGGTGCTCAGCAGCGACACCACGTTGCCGAGTGTGTAGAGAACCGCGAAGCCGGCAATGTTGCCCGTGCCGA
>MU602939.1:11260-31659 GCA_025201865.1 Ramicandelaber brevisporus
GGATTAATAAACGGCTGCCAGTGAGGCTTGGTGATGCGATTGACACAAGAAGGAGAAGGAGAAAGGGAAGGGAGAAGCGTGCGACTGCGGGAGCAACCATTCCAGCGCGCAGCGTGCCGAAGCAGCCGGGCCGCGCTCGTTTTGTATGCTCAGTGTGTGTTTGCAGGTGTGACAGCCAGAACGGCAGCCGCAGAATCAGAATCAGCCGCAAGACTGCGAGCTGCAATTAACCCTGAGACTGGAAGCGCGCACAAGTACACCGAGGAAGACAGAGAGTGGAGAGACAGAGACAGAGAGCGACTGTGCGACCAAAGCGAGTGAGTGAGCAAACGCGCAGACTCGGCAACATCCGCAGTGCTCGATCGAGTCCACCTGGCATCTGCGAGCTAGCTCGTTCATTCTGTCCTCTCTGGCACTCTGCATCCATCCTCCCTTTTCTAGCCGATCGTTTGATTGTTTGCTCGTTTATAAAGATGTGTTTAGTTTGGATTACATCATGCGCACATTGCGGAATGTGGAGTTCGCCGATTGACTGACTGGCTGACTGACTAACTGGATGATTGACTCTCGCTCCGGATTGTCGTGCCATATTGATCTGACTTCTACCACTGCTGTTGTTGTTGCTGGTGATGTAGTTGCTGCTGTAGCTGGTGAAGTGGTGCTGGCTGTTGTTGAACCGCCGAAGCTGGCGTTCGCACCTCTCTTGGCGGCCGAATGGGAGCAGCTGTCGTCGCTGCTGTCGAATCCTGCTGAGCTTGCGGTTTGCTCTTCAACTCTTCCTCCTCTGCATTGACCAGGTCATTATACCAATCTGGCAGTTCTTCACCTTGCTCTTTATAATACTGCTGCACAGCCAGTGACACTCTATTGTTGCTCTTCTTCATTGATTGCGGTACAATCTTGTCGACAAATGCATCCCAAATCTGCGGTTTCTTCTTCTTGCTCCCAGACTTTTGCTTTGTTTCTTCATTGTTGTCTGTAACCTTACGCTGTAGTTTTGATGGCAGTGGCACTAACTTGCCGTCGATTGGCCGCGAGGTGTCGAGAATCGTGATGCGTTTGTTCGCTTTTGCACTTTGAGGCATCATTGATTTGCGTTTTGAGCTGTCCTGGACTGCATATGTAGTGTTACCGTGCATTGCATATCGGTTCTTCTTGTTCTTTGATGGTTTTGCTGCAAGTTCACCTGTTGGTGTTTGGGCTGTTGTTGCTGAAGCTGGCTGTTCCATTACTGATTCAGCTAGATCATCCCATCCATTGTTGCTGCTGACATTTGCTGCATCTGGCGTTGTTTCCACATAATGCTGTTGCTGATGTAGTTGATAATGATGTTGCTGTAGTTGATAATGTTGCTGAGACAGCTGCTCATCAATCTGTGGCAATGTGCTTTGTTCATCTTGAGTCGGCTGCTCTGGAGATGATATACTTGGTCTAAACACCAGCTGTGGTTGAGCTCCAGCAACTCCTCTGTCTGTAACAGCCACCACATCTGTTGTTCTATCCTCATTCTGCGAATGCAGTATTGGCGTTTCATCATTAGGCTGATAGCACACATGTCTCGCTGGATACATTCCTGCCGACTGCTGACACTGCTTACACGTCACTTCAATGGGCATGTCCGCTGGCAACGCATAATCCCACGTTCGCTTGATTACACTCTGCCGTGTAGCAGCAACAGAAGCGGCATCAGCCTCTCTTGCTTGTTTGAACCACCCCGGCTCGTCTCCATTCTGTCCAGCTGATTGCTCGTTCACACCCGTGCTGCTGCCGTCTTCGTCCCAGCCGTTGTTGTTGTTGTACTCGTCCTCGTAAAAGTCATTTGGAGCAAAAGTCGCAGCCAGATGAGCGTCCAGGAACTGCAGAGGTCGCACAACCATCTCGTCCTCGTCAAAATAGGAGTAAGCCAGGTAGAACTGCTCGCCTCCTCCAACTGCTACTCCCGTATCGTATCCGTACTGGTGCTGTTGCTGCTGCTGCTGCTGTTCAACGTCGTCCGTCTCTACCATTGTTTGATTGTGTTATTTTTGATGTAAAAGTCTGTGTGTTGGCGGTATCAAAGTCTGACCTGGGTTCAATGTCAGTTCCGGGTCACTTTGGTTGTGTGACATTACGACATTGTCTTCAATCTCATTCAAGTGAGTTTTGTGTTGTAAAGTAATGTTAGTAATGGATAACTACTTGCTTTTCTTAAAAGGGGGACTCTATAAGTATGTTTAATCAGTCAATCTTGATTGAGCCGTAGATCTTCCGCACGAACCACATTGTCGATACAAATCCGACGGTTCCTGTCATCAAGAACAGCAAAATGGACACCATTGCCATGTATCCAAAGTACAAGGCGGTCGAGGCATATGTGCTAACATCCAGCTTTGTGACATAGAACAGAATGCTGTAGAGGAACACGTAGAATGCAGTTGCAGCGCTAGTGAGGTACGATCTCCACCACCAGCGATAATCTTCAGAACACAGGTGGAAATAGCACAGCAAGATGGACACTTGAGAGCAGGTTACCAACAAGACTGCAAAGACGACAAAGAGGAAACCAAACATGTAATAGATGCGCTGGAACCACAGTGAATTCAGAATAAAGTACAACTCAATGAAGATTGCTCCAAATGGAAGAATGCCGCCCATCATGATGGATGGCAATGGACGCAAGTAGAATGACTGCTCTGGAATCTGGCGTGGAATCTGGTTGGTGCGGACTGGGTAGTCGAGAGGTGCACGACGGAACCCAATAAACGAGCCAAACAGAGACAATGGGGCAGATATCACAGTCCACAGACCAAGCAAGGCAAACATTGTGCCAGCAGGAACAGCAGCAGATGACTTCTTTATTATCAAGATGAAGTTGAGAACCAGGCAGATTGAGCAAATGACAGTTGGCAAGAATAGCATTGTGGCAAACATGTTGAACTTTCTACGAGCTCCGTCCATCTGACGGTAGTAAACTGCAGAGTAATATCCAGAAAAGACTGAAAACAGCATGAAGAAGATGACAAACACACCAACTAGTGCTCCTCTGTTTGATGGTGACAGGAACCCAAGAACTGCAAACACCAGAGTAGCCAAAACAAGGAACACCAGCTGATGGCCACTGCCCAGGAAGATTGCCAGAAGGAGAGGATATTTTGGAGAGCGGAAGACGTCTCCATGAACCAACTTCCATCCAAAGTCTTCCTGCAAATCATCCTGAATGTCGAACTCCAATGAATTGTATCGAGATATATCACGATGCAATGAACGCAGCAAGATTACACCAACCATGCCCGACAGGAATAAAACAATGGCTATGGAGTTAATCAAGCTGAACCAGTGAATGCGTGAATCAGATGAAGACAAATAGGTATCCCAGCGAGTTCCCCATGACTTATCAGACCACTGCCAGTGAACCGAATATGAGTAAACCACTTTGTTATCACGCTCTTCACTCAAGATCATTGGTGGAGCTGAGTCTGCAGTGTTACAGATTCCACTACGCTGATTCTTGTCGTCTTTATCAAAGACTGACGCACGACTGGATGGACGCACACCGACTCCAACGACTCGATAGTTCTTGTCATCTGGCATGTGGAACTCTACATAGATATCGTAGTGATTGTGCAACACAGGCTGCACTTCGTCAACTGCATCGTCACCTTCGTCGCTCTCTTTGACTGCGCGTGTATTGCCAAGATAGAAACCAGGTCCAACAATCTCCATTTGACCTTCGCTGTTTTCCTTGAATCTTCCAGCAGGCAAGCCATCAATCAGCCAGTTGAAACTGTAGCCCATTTTGATCTTTTCATTGATAAACTTTGCATCATCCTTTGGAACATCGCTGGTGCACAACACTTTGCATGTCGTTGTGGAGTTATCCAGCATCTTCAGCTCAAATGGCGAAGTAAAGATACGATCTCCAAACAAAATGCTGCCCAGACTCTCGGATACTGCCTTCGGTCCACCTGCTGGTTTGCAAAAGTGGAACTGCTCAGAATAGTAGTCTAGCGGCAGAACTGACTTGAGCTTGGTGGAGTCAGCTGCCAGAATCGGCCGCAGTGTGTTTACGTGCAAGTCGACACTGTCGCCATGGTGGTAATCGCGAGGACCAACGCCTGGTAGATAGAAGCTGGAAACACAGCCTGTGAGCGCCAGCAAGGCACTTGCAGCTGTGACCAGCGCTGAAGCTGGCGATCGTCGTCCAAGCATCGAAGAGTCACTACCTATTTGGCGCGTTCGCGAGCTAGTTCAAGAAAGAAAAAATAATCAGCGATGAAGGTGTGTGCGCTTTCTCTGGGAGAACGTTCTGCCAGAGAAAACGAGAGAGAAAGTGAGAGAAAGTGAGAGCCAAAGCAGCCAATATTCAGGGCATTCCTCCTATCTCTATCCGCTCATTGGCGTTAGAGTAGTTTCCCACGATCTGGTGGATCTGAGAGGCTCCTGAGCCGGCTACGTCATCATCACTGGCATTCACCACGAGGCAGCGATCCTCGATTGTTACTGGATCATAACTCGTTACACTCTCCACAACCCAGCACAACAAGAATACAACACAACAAGAACAGGAAAAAAAAAAATATGAAAGAAAGAAAAAACATGCCATTCTGCTTGCAATTTTATTTTTAAAACGTTGGTAGCAAATCGATCCAACTTATATCGACCAGCCCCCCAATGTGTTCACTGCCCTTTCGAGTACGGCGGTGTCCCGCCCTACTCCTTCACCATTATGCTTCTCTCTGTCTGTCTGTCTGTCCGACACTGTCTCTCTTGGTTGCCTACGTCACCCTCTACTTTTCTTTTTTTACTGAAACATATTGCGAGTATCACAGTCGAAGTATTCCTCTCACTCGTACTCACTAGCACACTCACTCATACGAATACGAATACCTGCTCACAGCGATCATGTACACAGGCAGCGGTAGCGGCAGTCGCCTGCTATCAGTTCCACAGGACGATGTGGTCCACGGCAACTTGGACGCCAGCACCGGCATCAACTCATCCTCCGAATCCATCACCGACTCCTTCACTCGAGCCTCGTCGATATTCGCACTAACAGGCAGCGCACTCAGCTTTGTTACAACCGGCGCAGTGTTAATAGTGTTTGCCTACGTCAAATACCGCACTCGAATGCCCTTTGGTCTACGAAACCATCTCATTATCTGTCTACTCTTGGCAGATTTCATCAACAGCTTCAACAACACCATCAGCGGAATCAAATTTGTATCAACCGGTTCTCTTCACACCGGCGTTAGATGTACAATAAACGGATTCGTCGGCCAATGGACTGTTCAAGCCTCTGATTTCTTTGTTCTGCTAATGGCAATTGCAACATATCTATCGCTGACGAGTTCATACAGATGGGCATGCAAACACACTTGGCTGCAGAGGCACATTAATTTGATTACGACAATACCGTGGATTATCGGGCTGACAACTGCAGTGATTGCACAGGTGGCCACAGGATACGAGCCAGTGATTGGGAACTGGTGCTGGATTCCAGTGTACCCAGTAGCTTATAGATGGGTACTGACACTGGGACCAAGAATGGTGATTATTGGAGTGATATTTATTCTGTATGCAGTGCTGATGGCTCAGGTTAACTTGGCATGGAAAGAATCGAGAACAAATGTACTGTCGACTGAGAGTTTTAAATCAGATGGTGATGAGAATGGAGCATCTGCATCAGCCAGAAGGAGACAACAGCAGCAGCAACAAAAGAGAACATTTATGCAAAGAATAATTAGGAAACTAAAACACTGTCTTGAATGCTGTTTATTGCAGAGATTTAGACGGCTGAAGAGTCATCGACACCAACGACGACAGCGAAGACAAATGCGTCGTTATAATCAACAGATGCAGCGCCAGCAACAGAATCAACAGCAGAATCAACAACAAGGTCAACAAGTCCCTCAACTCAATTTACAGCAATCGACAGATCCACTTAATCCCCAACAGCAGCAGCAAAATATTCAACAGCAACATCAATTAAATGCAGAAGATGAACCAATGTCAATAGCAGTCACGGCAGTTCCATCTGCAGCTCCAACATCTTCATCCAGTTTCACCGCATCTGGATTCGGTCGTAGCAGTGGCGGCTCAGTTGACTTGTCTGCAATGTCTGGTGCAGCAATCTCCAACAGAGTTCGAGATGAAGCTGAGCAGCGTGTTATCACAATCATGCGTCGTCTTGCACTGTATCCAATTGTGTATTTCGTGCTTCACATTAGCAGTGTGATTCAGAGGTTAACATCAAGTGCCGGACTGGATGTGCCTGCACTAAAGTTCCTGGTAGGGTTGGCTCAGTATCACGGATTTGCAAACGCCATTCTATACAGTTTGACTGGCTCATTGAGACACACAATTGCAGATGGATTTGCCAGATTGGTTCCAACTCAAGTTATGAGAAGATTATCAACAAATGCAATGAGAAGACGAAGACAAAGTCAGCTTCAACAACAACAACATCAACAACACCAACAACAGATGGAAATGAGTCAGAGTCAGTTAGAACCAGGACACACAAGCGTTGATATTGATATGGATCAATACGCAGTTGGAATCAACGATGTCAATAGTCTTAGTCTCGAACAATCTGGAATAATTAAACAGCCAGGAAGACCGCAGTTACAATATCAACATCAACACCAGATTCAAAATGCGGATGGAGGTAGTATCCAGTTGAACGATTATGATAAAATTGCAAAGTCTCATGAAAATTTGGGAGAAATGGATGACTATTATGATGATTGGGTTAGTCCAGAGTTGAGAAGTGAACCGACAGTGCCAACATCTACAGTGCCTATTGCTAGACGCTCAATGAGTGTTAGTCAATTCCATCAACGTCGCTCTTCTCATCACCATCAACAATTCCAGCGTCCACAACATCCACAGCATCCACAGCAGATGTATCATGATCAAACAACAACTGGAGGACGCAGGGACAGAGTGACCGAAATTCTGGAAGAGGAAGGTGTGGAATCAAACAGACGGCATCCTATTCGAAGATCATCATCAGAAAGTGTCACATCAAGAGCTGGCTCTTCACATCAACAAGACAATGATCAACATTCAACCTCGCGTAAAGACAGTGCCGCTGAAACTCAAAAACACGATCATCAAGCTTAAATGCAAACCATTACCTTTCGACCAACACTTCAAACTGTACCAATTAATCTTTAAAACATGTAAATGTAAATTGATAGAAAGGGGGAGACAAACTGAATGAGGAAATGGGAGGAACTCGCGGACGATGGTTACGGGATAGGAGAGAGAGAAAGAACGAAGAGTGAGAGACGAGAAAGGGTCATCTTTTAGACAATTGTGATTTGGTGCTCAACGCCGTAATGATCAGAGAGTTGAGTGAACTTTTCACTTGGATCAGCTTTCTTATCAACAAATGTATTCGCCACAGCGGCATCACCAAAGTTGGTACTTCTCGATGCCTTTGCAGTTGCAGATCCACCCTTAAGGAACACTGAGTCTTCAGTAACGTGGAATCGGAGAATGTGATCAATCTTCTGGCAGCTGTAGTAATCAGCATGATCAGTGAGAACAGTCTCGCGTGGAATGACAGAGCCACTGGCATCGCGTATACTATCGCCATATGTGACAGCGTGCTCACCGTTCATTGTCTGCAGCATGCCATCATCCCACGGGAGCACTACAGAAGAGTCGCTTGACGCAGAACGGACGTGAATCTCAGGATCAGTGCCAGCATGGTACGAATCAGGCACATGAAGTGCAGCGTTGATACCAGAGCGTCCAGTTCTGGTGAATGCGCGGCTAACCTTGGCAGATTTCGGTGTAGTGCAGTTGTTCCAGTGATTCTGCGGCAGTGAATCAACATCCAGCTTGCCAGTGCGCAGAATCTGCATGACCGCAGCGTACTCGGTTGATGCCTGCTTGCATTTGCCACACGCTCCAACCGCAGCACCCAGTGGCGGCGCAGCATCTTGTCCATTATTCGCAGGGTCACACGATCTCGAATCAACATTGAAATCGCCTTGCAAGACAACAGCCTCGCCAACTTTGACGCCGCCATCCGCCAGGTTCGTCTTGATAAAGCTGTGCAGCTCTGTAAACTGTCTGAATCGCACTTTAACTGCATCCAAGTCCAGAGAATCTGTTACTTTGTACGATGCCTGAGTATGAGTGGTAAACAGATGCAGATTATTGCCACCACCAATATCAATTCTGGCATACAGAGCACCTTTGGCAGCCAGCCAGTCTGAGTCAATGCCACGTCCCGAAAACTGCAGAACGGCAGACTTGACAATTGGGTATCTGCTCAAGATCACCAAACCGCCGTCAATTCGCAGATCCCAAATGTGCTTGGAGGGGCTGTACACTTGGCCACTAAACTTGGTTGGTCTGTCGGTCATGGCTTGGCCGGTGGCTGGATCAACACGCGGAACGCCGGAAGTGGCAGCAGCAAGCAGCTTGTCGCGTCTTGGTGAAAAGAAATCAAACATCTCTTGCAAGGTGATAATGTCGTAGCGCTGAAGAATGCGCTTGATCATGTAGGCGAGGCGATCATCCTTGTAATCGGACTCATTGTTCTTGATGAGAGGCGGACGCATAAACACATTGTGAGAGAGTAAGCGAAGCGTGGTGTTGGATGGAATGTCGCTGCTGCCGTCGCGCTTGGAGTGCTGCTGGAGACGGCGCTGGCGGCTGCTTCCTGCGGTGTGGTCGTGAGTCAGAGCGTCAACAACATAGAGCAGGCAGATCGCAGCAAACACCCAGATGAACGCCTGGCGTGCAGTCTCGGGCGCCAAGGCAACCATTGTTCAGAGCAAGAAAGAAAGAAAGAAAAAGCGAACGAGGATTAAGAGATGAGGCGGAAGAGCGGAAGAGCAAAACGAGTGGAAGGCAAAAGCTTGGTGACCAAGGAGTTGGGATTGCAAAGTGTCCCAGGCAACAGACAGATAACACAGACAAGGAGAGGCTGAGCAAATTCTGTGATAGAAAAAGAAAAAAAGATTATTAATGTGAACAAGAATAGAGAGTAGTAGCAGTAATGGGATGGAAGTGGAAGGAGGTGGAAGGAAGCAAACAAGGATGTGTGCGAGTGCAGTGAACTTGATCGTCAGTGTTGGGAACTGGGAGGAGAGTAGAAAGAATGACGAGCTCTCTTTTGTAGGTCAACTGAAATGCGCACGAGAGGAAATGAACTACCACGACTTCTACTGACTGAAGCGGAATGCTCGGACCACCGGTAATCACTTCCTTTGGAGGTGAGCGAACGAGCCAGCCAGTGACCGCGTGGTTCATGTAACTCACTTTTAGTTGCTGTTGTTGTTGCTGCTGTTTTCCAAAGTATCCGGATTTGCCGCGATGGAATGGTTTGTGTGCGGAGAATGTGACTTGGGAAGAGAACACGCGGTCAACAAGAGCTGGTGCCCCGCGCACGTTACCTGACTCCCACGATGGTTTGTCGAATCGGCAAGTCGTGGCCATTTGAATGATGAACAAGAAATGACGTTGTAATTAGCCAGTTAAATTCACTTTGAGTAATTAGATGGAGCTATTGGTGTTTGTAATTGAAGTCAAGCAATAAGTTGAAATCGAATGCAGTTTACTGAATTTGATCCAATAGGGAAAGGTAGTACAACTCATTGATATGCAAGGTCCCAGTCCAAAAAAGAATCAACCCTCTTTCCAGACGGGTTGCGGGCTCTCTCTTTTTGTGCAATATACTTTTTGTAACGACCTTTCTGATCACAACAATGAACGACCAAGCGCGTTTCAGACTCTTCGACTTGCCAGGCGAACTGCTAGAATACATTAGCTTCTTCTTTTATAGGCGTGAAGCTTGCAAACTCTTGATGATGTCACCTGCATTCCACTCATTGTTTTCTAGAAGAGCGTGGTGGCGGCTTGATTCGAGAGTTTTCACCATGTCAGAGCCAACACGCTCAATGGCAATCGAACGCTATGGCAAAAATGTTCGTTGTATTGATCTCGATGTTTGGTTCTGTAATGCAATCAAAAGATATACCAAATGTAATAATGTATGCGATATTCTGTCGGTATTTTCTAGTGTTAATATATTGAGCATTCGTGATAATGACAATCTTCTTGTGAGAAATGGAATCCAGTATAAAGACATTCTAATGTGCTTTCCTCATTTATACAAAATTGACTGTCAAGTATTTACAGACATGGAGTCTTACGATTTAGTTACTTTGGCGCTCGCTATCAATCATCGAAACAATAATCGTAATATGACGCCTATAGAGTATATTAAACTATTTTACTTTATCAGAAATGCCGATAATTTATGGACTCGATTGTCTAATTTCGTACAAATGATTTTGAGTAACAGTGTAATGAAAATTAGAATTACAACTAGGTACACCACTTCTATACTTCCCTCTCCATCTGAACTTCAGATCTTGAGCAATTACCTTACTTCTCGACCAGATATGGCGGAACATGAAGATAAGAATTTTTGTTATGCCGCTCCAAACAGCTCATTGTTTTGGAAGCCTGTAACCAGCGTCCATTCTAGCAGCCTTCCACAGCCCCGTCAGTTGTCATTACAGACATGCTGCAGGAGCTCAGATACTTATGATTACAACGAAATTACACCAGTCAACTTTCCTTTCCTCCAGTCAATAGAAATTAATGGCCATGAATGCAACAATATGATTTCACATTCATATCCTCCAGCATGGAAGATGGTGTTGTTGCAAATTTGGCCACAGCTCTATGACCTATCGATATCAATCAATGTGACATGTGATCAGTTGGTGAATATTTTAGAATATCACCACAGTTTGACCATTTTGGGCATCGAGTTACAGCCAAATATGTTGGATAAAGACAACACATTCAACTTGGCAAATATTTTACCACTACTTCCGAAACTGCAACAACTAAACATTAATGGTAAAAATGGGATAAAACTCGATCACTGTCCTGGATATAATGGTTTTGAAACTATCACTCGATCTCAGCTGAATTTAACTTCGTTCATTGGTGTTGATTTATCTTCTCGTATGCTCAAGTTTTTATATTCTTTACCGAACCTTGCTACAGTAAATATTCGCTGGTGCAAATTTTATTCAACTAGTATTAATGAAGTCACAAATATAGATAATTTAACCAATGATTTAAATGAGATTGACATGCTTGAAGATGATGATGAAGAAGATGATGATGATGGTGACAATATATATGAAGAATTAACTGCAATACTAAATACAATTTCAATGACGTTTTTATTCAACAATCCATGTGGTATAAAAAGGTTTGATCTTTATATCAGGCGTGGTGACTATGATTGGCCACTGGACTTTACACTGGAAATGATAGCACTGATGCCTATTTTACGAAACTTTGATTTCGTGGGAGTAACAAACGAAATTCCAAAAGCTGTTAAAACACGATTCCCATACATAAATATTGCCCACTATTCTTAAACAGATTCATTTCTTATCACACTTCAACCCATTCTCCAGCCTATTCAATGAGATACGGAGAGGTCAAATGGTCTGGATTCAAACGCGAAAGTCGAATTCGGGAGTAAAAAAAATTTTTCACTGAAATTGCTTGAGGTTTTAAAAGTCAGAATCGCTGCAAGATCAGCATTAAAAAAAAAAGAAAAGAAAGAAAAGTAATAGCGATAACAACGGCAGCGATATCATATGAGCGGTGAAACAGCGGGATCAACAGCCAAGAGACGCAAGAGTCACGCTGCATCTGCTGCTGCTGCTAGCGGCGGTGCTGAGTCATCTGCAAAGACTCCAAAGCGGTCAAAGGATTCTGCACCAACATCAACAGCAGTAACACCTGGAACTACTCGCGAGAAGCGCCAGCTTGTCAAGTTCGAAATCGACTCTGCTGAACTGACGTCTCCCAATGTCGATCCGAGTCAGAATGTGCCAGAACCACTGATTGCGCAGTTCCCGTCAGTATTGCCGAACAACATGGAAGTGAGCGAAGGCGGAAGCGGCCCAATGACGTTTACGCTGGCTCGCAATTCAAACCCGCGTCGTCCTAATCAAAAGACCATTTCTGGCGATTCTGAGCGCATTGCGTTTACGGGTGCCACTTTTGGTGAGAATGGCCCACAGGAAGCACTGGATGTCAAGTATGCGGTTGGTGTATATGATCCAGTTACTGGCACTGTCACGGTGCGTCCAGCGCCATTCTTCCGGGTCAAGCGCACGGTGCATCGATTGGTGGAGATTGAGAACCAGCAGAGAGTTGAGGCCGAAGAGCGTTTGAAGCTGCAGCATTTGGATGTTGGCAAGACTTACATGGCGAATCGCACGGCATTGGGCTCTGCATTCGGTAGCAAGGCAATGAAGGCTGAGTTGTCGGCTATTGAGCGCAACAAGTACGATATTGACTCGCTGCAGGGCAATGTAGACTTGATCCGCCAGACTATTGAGGATCGCACATCTGGCATGCTGAACGACAAGGAACTCGAGGGTCTCGTCAATGCATCTCGTCCAGTGCCGCTGTTCAATCCATCGGCCACGACTCCGGACACTGTCTATGATATGGAGGATGTTGCACCAATCTCCGAGCTGGCAGCCATCAACATCTCCAAGATTATCCATGCTGGTAAGCCACGTCGCAAGTTCAATGCACCAATTGAAGGTGGTGATGATGGTGCAATGGAGATTGAGCAGCAGTTGCAGCAAGAGGCTGAGGAGGCTGAGGAGGAGAACTTTGATCCAACTAGCCAGCGTGCCATCGAGGCTCGTGAGTATGCTTTGCCAGTCAAGTCTCACTTCATCAGCACGAAGCTCACGCAGGCAATGGTGTCCGGCGAGGATGGCGAGCCGAACCGCAAGCGCATTCGCCAGCTCATGTATCTGGCCTACATGATGAAGTTCCGCACTCTGCGTGATCGTCAGCTGAGCAATCGCCGCGGTGTTGCCAAGATGCTGCGGCATCCACCAGAGGTTGTTCTCGACAGTTTGTATGAGCGGTTCACCGAGTCTGCAATTGTTGCTCCATCCACAACAGTTGGTCGTGCCGGCATTGCTCGTGAAGCTGAGCGCTCTTCTCGTCTTGCTGCCGAAGCTGCTGCGAATGCTGCCAATGACGATCTGAGCGGCGATGTCGACGGCCAAGCAGCAAACGAGTTCAGCGAGAGTGCGATGCGTGCTGCCGACATTGATTTCGATCAAGGCAACGACTTTACCGAGTACCGCATGACTCAGCCAATGAAGGACAAGCTCGTCTCGTACATTTTGGTGCTGGCACTCGCAATCAACAACTGGCAGCTGTATCCAGCCATCCTCGGAAAGGACATGTCCCTCTCGATGCAAAAGATTTCAGACTATTTGCGCGGAGTTGGATGCCACATGGATCAGACAGCTGGCGATTTGAGCGAGTTGCAAGCGGCTGGTGTGGATACTTGGGATTTGCGTTCATTGAAGGTTGCAGCATTGACCGCACCCATCAAGTTCCCATCAATCAACAAGAAGCGTGCTCGTAAATAAAATGCAAAAAATAAAGTTATTAAAAGTTCATTTCAAAGTGTTTAACAATAGAAGAATCTGTACATTCGAGGCGATGGTGAATGTATCAGCCATAATCACCATTAAATAAAGAAAGTAAGAAAGTAAGAAAGTAAGGCTGATACTGCATGACAATATTCATCCTCATAGTATGAACTCTGCTCTCTCGCAACCTTTAGCTTGCGCGTGGTAGCACAAAGCTGTGTAGTTATTCTCTCTCACATTCTGAGAGAAAAGTTGCTACAAAATGCTGCCGTTGTTGCAGGTAGGTATGTGCATGCTCTTCACTCCGAGCGAACACAACATACCCTTTTCACACGCTACAAAAATGAAGTGCAACAGTTAAAACACAGAATGTGACTCACGGAAGTATACTGTGTTGATGCATGGAATTACGTCATGTGTTGAACGTTCCAGAGTGGTCAGAGTGGTCAGAATTGACTGAGCCACGCAAAAGACCATTTCTTGACGCCACCGCCTTCAAAGTGCTTGTTTGATATCAGACGACACTTCATCTTATTCACCTTTTGTCATTCCACTGCCATTCAGTTCATTCCAAGATATGATTTACTCTACTTTGCAACTCTGAACAGCTGCAACATACGCTTGTAGTGCGGACTGGTCTCGTGAGGTTATAATGCACACTCTTCCCCCAACGACGACATCCCCCGAGTTCTTTCCAAGACGCAAGTAAGGGTCATTCCACTGTATTTTTGAGACCGCGTTCCACTCTTTACAGCTCTCGTGTCACTAACCAGCCTTGTACTACCTCTTCACACTCAGCAGTCTCTATAGCCGCTGATATGACTCTGTCGCTGTCGTCGAGCAGAGAGAGTTAGTTGATCGCGTACTCCATTACTCTCTTGTAGATCTCTTTCTATCACGCTTGTTATCGCGTTGTTACTGCGTTGCCTGCACGTTATTTTGTATACCTATTGTCCTTGCCACTGACACGTTTTATTGGCTGCCTTGAGTTGATCTCCACTCCACTCTCGACAGTCGGATCTCTAGCGCAGTCGATCCGCATATACAAGATTTTTCTCTTTGCTTCACAGCCAATCAACTACATTTTGGCGTAGAGCCACTTTATCAACAACCACTTTTTTATTCGATTTTTTAATCTTAAGTCTTTTTCTATATAGTCTATTGTTTGTATTTACTCATCATATTGTACCACGCGGCCTTGACCTCCTATCTCGTCATCTTATTTACTAGCCATGGGTTCCCGTTCCACTGAAGGAGTAGTAGTCACTAACAAATACAAGAAAAAACGTGACCTCGCGAATCCTGGTATATCGATAGACGATGAGTACAACAATACTGGTGGTACCCAAAAATTGCCATCGAAGGATACCTAGGAGTACTGCTCTCTAGCAACGGCTACAAGGTGAACCTAGTTTACTCACAGTTAGAGTTACACTACTATATTAATGACTAAGTCCCTCCAATGAGCTATGCTGTATGTATACTTTACGCTTTGCTCCTCTTTAAAATAAAATGAAAATACAATGACAAATACAATGACAGGAAGGAGTAAAATGGATGAGTGGTAGTTGTGTGGTCACTGCTGGGGCTGTTTACGAGCGATGGGTCATTACAATCGGGGGACGAATGGCTGATTAAGTGGAATGATAGAAGGAATGGTGAGGCAACTCAACCTGAACTGCATCGAAATCACAGCTGGCGCAAGCTGGGACGGGAGTGCAGTGTGCGGTTGGCGAAGGATCCTGAAGAGATCCAAGCCGAGAAGAATATTGTACGCACAGCGAATAAGGATGGTCCCATTTGAATCATTCTGAACTAAAGTACAACATCACTTCTAAATCTGTCATTTAATAAGTTCCCCCACCTGTGTCATTTCAAAAGTAAGGTGTCGTTTCGCCCAGAGCGTCGACATGGGCTCAGAATCTTCTAATTAAATCTAAGACCTGGTGTTAAAGTTGAAAATCAAACAATTGCTCAACATCTATGTGTGGGAATCGTGCTTTTACAGCATTTGGGATGTCACCTATTTCTCCCATGGAATTAAGAGCTTGTAATTTAGGCATCAGGGCTATCATCTCTAGTGTAACATCTAGCGGCCAGGCATAATCATCCTCTCTAATATTTAGATTGAACTCTTTGATAATACATGGATTGTTGAATATATGCTTTGCTGATATTGTATATAATGATGCCATCAATTCTATATATAAAGCGGCATCCTCGTCATCACAATCATCGTACACGTCGTCGTAATCAACCATGTCAATATCATATGGATCATTAATTAAATTGTACATGTTTGTGGCTTCAATAACACCGGTTGAATAAAATTTGCACCAACGAACACTTATCGTAACCAGTCTTGGTAAAGAGTACAAAAGCTTAAACATACGAGAAGACAATGCAAAACCAGAGAACTGAGTAACGTTTATTTGCGATCGAGTCAAGATATAATAATCGTCATAATCAGGACTGTAATCGAGCTTCATCTCATTTTTACCAATAATTGATAACTGTTGCACTCTCAGAAGCAGTGGTAGTATTGATGCCAGGTTGAATGTATTGTTTTCATCTAACATCTTCGGATGCAGCCAGATATGCAAGCGAGTCAATCTGCAGTTATATTTTAATGTATCCACAAGCTGCTCGCAAGTAATATTGGCTGATACTTTTAATTCATTGAGATATGGCCAATTTTGTAGCAACAGCTTTTTCCATGCTGGAGGATATAAGTCTGATACCATAATATTGCATTCATGTCCATTAATGGTTATTGATCGAAGATGAGGGAAGTTACTTGGTATAAAATCGCTATAATCATACGTATCTGAACTCATACAGCATGTCCGTAAAAACAACTGACGTAATTGTGGATAAACATGCGAGCTGAGCAGGTCATTAGGTTTCCAAACCCATGAACGGTTTAGAGTGGCATAACAAAATCGTGTATCTTCACGTTTATCCATATTAGGATATTGTATAAAATATTTGCTCAAAATTTGAAGCTGAGATTGAGAAGGACGAATACGAGTACTAGTCCAAGGAGTAATTTCAATTTTCAGTACAGAATGATCCAGTATCATTTGTACGAAACTTGCCAGCCGAGTCCATGGATTATCGATATTCTTAGCAAGGTATAATAAGTTTAGATATTCTATTGGACTAATGCTGTGATTGCTTTGTCGATGGTTGATAGCACTTGCCAATGTGACTAAATTATATGGTTCTTTGTCTTCTTCTATTCGACATTCAAGTTTGTATAAATGAGGAAAGCACATTATGATATCTTTGTATTTTATTCCATTTGACGCGAGAAGCTCGTGATCATCCCATATAATCAATGTAGTAACACCAGAGAATACTGACAAGACATCGAATACGTTAACACTATTTTTGATATCTGGATTGATGGCAGAGCAGAGTTCATCGTCGAGATCAATATAGCGAACTAACCGGCCATATCGCGCCATTGCCTTTGAAAGTGTTGGCTCTGATAAGGCGAATACTCTCGGATCAAGCGTCCGCCATACTCTTCTGGCAAACAAAGTATAGAATGCACGAGACACAGTCAAGAGCCTGTAGGCTTCGTCCATATCAAAGAAGATGATACTAATATCTTCAACTAGTTCGCCCGGCAAGTCGAAGAGTCTGAAGCGCGGCCGATCGCTCATCGTCGTGATCAAAAAGATGCAAAAGATTTGTTGTAAAGTGCTATGCAAGAGAGATAGAGAAAAAACAAGAGAGACAGCAACTCAAGTGGATAGAGCGTTCGTTCCTTTCATACTATACTCGTTGTAGATTATGAAACGATGTGTAATGAACTGTGTGGTTGTAATATTTTTTTATGAATGTGTCGAAACTGAGCTTAAGCTACCTACATGTACTTACGTAATGTGGGATAAAAAATCCAGTCATTACAAAAACATGGTTCCCAACAGTCCTGCATGTCAATGATTGTCAATAATGACAAATGACGTTCAAAACGAAGTGATGATGAAAGTAAAAACGTAAAATAGTCGAACAATGTCGAGGGAATGATGCAAAATGAGTAAGCAAAGCAAGAAAAGTAGAACAAGAACAAAAGAACGAATGAATGATGACATTTTAAAGATGGAGACGAGCTTGCTCCCAACGCTGGAGTTCCGAATATGTTGTTGACAGCATGTTGGGTTGACTATCATGGGCATTAATGATGGAGCCAACTGACTGCAATGGACCCAATTGCTGTCGCTGTGCACTGGTCAGCGGTGGCACAGCCTCAACTGGAACACCTTGGGCTGCAGCAATGTGCTGACGAAGACGCAGAACTTGCTGCTGACGAACGAGCTGCTGTTGGTTGACAGTCTCAACTGCGCCGTCAATGGTGCGCTCAATCATGGCCAGAACAGTTGGATTTGGCTGGCGAGGAGTGTATGATAGTGGCATGCGACGACGAGACGACTCGGCAATGGTGGCCGATTCTGATGAATGCCTGCATTCTGGCTTGCAATACCAATTCTCTTTGCGCTCCTTCAGACCAGCTACATCTTCATCTGACAAGTATCCACTGGGCAAACAATGCTGATGGTAAGCGTGAGGACAGCCAGAGCAGTACAGGAGGACATTGCCTTCAAATGAACGCGGATCCAAGCAGACTGTGCAAAACAGCTGCACAACTGGACGAACTCGCAACTCGATTGGCTCGTTCATAAACGGTCGTAAGTCCAATCGAGTCTGATTATTCTTGAAGCCGTAGCCGCGGTAATCACATCCGTGACGATTGCACAGAGTGTGTTTACCCCACGGTCCAGGCCGCCAGTTGGAGGTTGATGTGATTCCACAGTATCTGCACCACTTCTTGTTTTCAGCCTTGTATTGTTGGAACACAGTGAGACCCTCCTGTTGATGAGGCGATGTGAGTTTCAGTGGTTTGGCTGCGAGAAGCTCACCCAATGAAGGCGGAGCTTCAACAGGGTCAACAGGAGGTGCTGTGGCTGCAGCAGCTGCGGCTGCTGCTGTTGCTGTTGCTGCTGGATCGGTGGATGCAACTGTTGATCGACGAGCTGTCTTCTTTGGCGCAGTCTCTGTTGCTGGAGTGCTGTTGCTGCTGGTTTGCTGGTTGAATCCAAGTGTTTCAACCTTGACAGGTGCAACTGTAGATCCAATCGTTGTAGTTTGTGGTAATGCAGCAGTGGCAGCAGCAGTGGTGGCAGTCACACTCATATGACCATTGGGCAATGACGGTGGCAGCACTGGAGGAGATACAAACAGACGACGACCGGCATTCACTGTCTGTAGAGATGCCGCGGAATTAGCCACTGACTGACTGCGACCATGGCGAATCTGCTGAGAGGAAAGTGCTGGTGGATTTTGCTCAGTTTCCGGAGCATCAGGCGATGAACGGCGACTGTCATTGACTGTGAGATTGGCAAATGCAGAGAGACCAGGAGTGGCTGGCGATGCTGGAGTCTCATCTGACATTGGAGCGAGTCTTTTACGGATTGGAACAGTGCCTGAAGCAATCACGGCTGGTGCAAACAACTGATTACTCAGATTGGTGGTAGTGGTTGCCATCAACTCAATTCTACTTGTACTTGATTCACGTCTGTTTGTAGAAGGCACTGTGCGTGGAGTTGGGGAGCGTGCAGCAGCTGAAGCAGATGTGTTTGATCTATTGCGCACAGCACGTCTAGCAGCTGGATTCATTGGCACACTTCCATTGCCAGTACCTGTAGCTGCAGTTGTAGCAGATAAATCAATGTCAAATAAACCCAGACTTGACTGAGTAGGTTCCACACTTGATGCAATATAATCAGTTGATGTTGAATTGGTCACAGTTGTAGTGGGCAGTGCTGGTGGATCATGTATATCATCATCAAAATAGCGATGATGAATGTCTGCTCCAAATGAACGTGCTCCGCTAAACTCATTGTTACTACTGCTATTATTAACATTGTGATTGTGATTGCTATTGGTGAATGAGGAGTAGGAAGTGCCAATTGGAACAGCCAGTGAGGTTGAAGATGACACTTTCCCCAGTCCACGCAATGAATGCTCATAAATATCCAGTTTGGATCGTTTTGGAGAACTCAATGGCTCATCTGCATCTGAATGTAACAATGCATGAGGCCGATGCAATGAACGCTGTTGGAGACTCAATTTAGCCTTCTCTCTGGGCGATGCAAGTAGCTCATCCATATTGAACTGACTGCGACGGGAGCGAAGAGATGATGATGTTGATAATGATGATGCATTATTATTGTTGTTATTGCTGGCTGATGTGTTTGCACGCGATCTGCGAGTTACATTGGTTACTGTACTCCTTCCATGTCCATTTAAAGATGGCGTGGTGCCAAACAGGGCATTCGGCGGTGGAGGTGAAGCAGACTCACGATCTGTGCTATTGTTTGTGTCGCCATGACTGTTACTGCTATGATTGCTCAAATTATTAGAGTGGATGGCAACTGGTGTAAATCCAAATATTGTTGCAGTAGTAGATGTTGACTGAGGTACATTTGGAAACACCAATGATGCATTCTCTTCATCGAGAGTCTTCAGCTGAGGAGTATTGAATGCCAAATCACTTCCACTGTCAACTGATCCCAATCTTTCAAATAGAGGTTTACTGAGTGAGTTTGAGTTGTTATCACTGATATCCATTTCAATGTCAATATCAGAATCACTCGAATCATCCAAATCTCTGTCAAATCCATACATGCTAGGTGAGCCCGGAGGTGATTTGCTAGACATAGATGGAGTTGATCCAAATGGAGACAGTCCACTGCTAACATTATTAGTGATATTCAGGTCATAAAGCGAGGGAGAGCTGCCCACAATCATTCCAATTCCGCTAGTGTTTCCATGGCTGCTTGATCCATTAAATCCATTCAATGCAACCACTACTGTAGCAGAGCTGACTAGTGCTGATGATGCCGATGAAGCACCGTTGAATGAATGTCCAGTGTATAAATTGGT
>MU602940.1:19999-31568 GCA_025201865.1 Ramicandelaber brevisporus
CGCAGCGAGGATGCCACACCAGCGGCCAAAAGAGTGCTGTAACCTGGAATCGAACCAGGGCTGACACGGCCACAACGTGTTGTACTACCATTATACTATTACAGCCGAGAGCTAATCTCCACAGACCCATGGTCATTCGCACCACTCCTTTGTTCACTCTCCCTCTGTTCATCATTCCCTTCTGCATCATTCCCTTGTACATTATTCCGTCGTTCGTCAGTCTTTGTTCATCATTCCTGTTACTCACTATTCCCTTGCCCACCACTCATCATTCACCAATCCCTAGCTCACTCTCCCTCTGCCCACCAGCTCGAGATCGGCCAGCCGGCATCCAGTGCGTCTGCCGGTCCGTCCGTCTATCTATCTTACTGTCTGTCCTTCTGTCTGTTCACAATCAGCTGGCGTCCATCCGATGTCTGTTGATGCACAGGCTGAGCGATGTCTCGATTCAATTCAACGCATCCAGTGCATTCCGTGCATCCAGCGTGCGTTGCACAGCCATGCACGCCATTACTCCATCCACAACCACGGCTGTCCGCTCACCTGCTGAATCAACGCCATTTTCCACTCACTCTGTTTCACACCGAGCAACCGAACCTGCCGGCGCACTCTCCTGATGAAACGTGCAGCAGCGCTCTCCATGTCGGTTGCGCTGGCACTCGCCCTCGCCCCTTTCCCCGCCGACTCCTTCCCCATCCGCCATCAACGACATCCTGCACATCGCGACCAACATTGCCACCAACACTGCCACCAGCATCGCGACCAACACTGCCATCAGCATCGCCATCCGGCTCAGCAGCATTGTCTCGCCATGGGTCTGAACGAAACATACTACAACGGCTTTGACTTTGGCAGCCTGATCCAGACCGCCGACCAGGTCAGCGGCGCCGCTCACTCTGCTCACTCTGCTCACTCTGCTCAGACTGGCCGTGCCTCGAACCGCCGCGATGGACACAATCCCCACAATCCCCACAATCCCCACCACTCTCCGGCCAGCTCAGCCATTCTCGCGCAGGTCGACTACTACCTCAACCGCCACGATCCCAACCAAGCGCGCGTCCCGAATGGCGGTGGTGGCTGCGGAGGTTGCTGTGGCAGCGGCAGCAGCAGCAGCAGCAGCAACGGAGGCAACAGCGATGCATATGGCTCGACGATGGTTGCTGGCCAGCAGCACGGCGGTGACAGCGAGTGGGTCGACATGGCCAGCGACGGCGAGGAGCGTGAGTACGAGCGTGAATACGAGGATGAGTATGAGGATGAGTACGAGGATGTCAATCAGGAAGAAGATGAGGACGATGATGCCGACGCCGAGTCGAGCGAGTGCTCTGAGTGCGGCGACCAGTGCACATGCTCAGACGGCACCGACGACACCGACGATACTGATCATTCTGATGGATTTGATTAAACTGTACTTTACTCACTGTCATTTACAAATGTGTGTGTGTTTCCCTCGTTGTGTCTCGATGTCATCATGATAGAATGGTGTTTTCGTCGTTGTGCCACGTCCTCATCACGAGGCTTTCTTCCTTAGTCTCTCTCTGACTTTGCATCTTTTAACCCTGTTCCAGATGTCTTCCTCCACCACTGATTTACAGCTAGCAGCCCTTTCTGCAGAGGAACGTGCCAAGCTGGTGCAGTTCCAAGAGATCACGAACTCGACCAACACCCAGGCTGCGCTCACCACGTTAGATGCAGCCGCTTGGGATCTTGATCGTGCTATCGCCTTTGCCCTTGACGATGCTCCTTCTTCTCAAGCTGAGCCCCAGTCACAGCGTCCTCCAACCCCCACCACGTCAGCTCCCTCTTCCGCAAATGAACAACCACAGCAAGAGCCAGTCTTGCGTCAGCGCCAAACTAGTGCCCAATCGCAGCCAGTATCTGCGCCATCATCGACCGCTGCCGATGAATCATCAGGATGGCTTGTTGGATGGCTAATGTGGCCAGTTAAAGTTACAGTTCGCACGTTGTTCTCGTTCATTAGTGCGATTCTGAGTGTATTTTATAGACCATTGATTGGGTATAACAATAGCAGCAGCAGAATGAGCAGCTCAACGCCAACGGAGAATGCAACTGCGTTCAGACAACAAACTGAGCAATACTTGGGAAGTGAAGTGGCAGAAATGTTCTATTTGGGAGGATATACGAGTGCGTTGGATAGAGCTAGAAACAGTGGCAAGTTTTTGTTGGTGTTTTTACAATCGCCTGATCATCAGAATTCACATGATTTGTATTCGTTATTAGGAGAGAGCGCTGTTCAGCAATTTTTACATAATGAACGAAGCAAATTAATGATGTGGGGAGGCAACATTAACACATCGGAGGGATATGTAGTTGGAGGCGTGTTACAGGCAGCCTCTTTCCCCTTTGCAGCAGTGGTTGCGCCTGTGCCTTCCCGCAGATCATCACGCATGACGCCAGCATCACAGATGGACATTAAGATGGTGGTAATTGACAGATATGATGGATTAAGCAACATTAATTCAAATGTGTTTGTGGATAGATTGAAGCGAACAATGACCGCCAATGAGCAAAGATTGGAGACATTTAGAAATGAGCAGCTGATTAGAGACAATGATAGAATGTTACGCGAACAGCAAGACGCAGCTTACCAAGCATCTTTACAGCGCGATTTGCAGCGCCAGCGTGAGCAGAGTGAGCGTGAAGAGCGTGAAAGACAGGAAGCTATTCAGCGTGAAAATGAACAAAAGCAAGAGGAATTCAATTATTTGCGTAGAATAGTTGCCATACGCCACTTTGCATCCACTCAGCTCTCATCCGAGCCAGCTGGAACTCAGAATGTATGCAGACTCAACATCCGCCTTCACAATGGAGAGCGAATTATTCGTAAATTCAGTGGAGATGATAACTTGGAAAGCATCTATCTGTTTATTGCTAACAAAGGTATTGATGATGAGCTGAACAACGATCCTGAATTGAGTGAACGCGTTGCTAGTGCTACTGGAAATGATGAGTATACAAACAATATTGATCAGTTTATTATTGAATATGACTTTGCACTCAAATCGGCTGCTCCACGTAGATCTTTGCCCTCTTCGGGTGATGATCTAAAGAAACCAATTCGTGATGTATTGGGGAATGCTGGTTTATGGCCAAGCGCCACTCTCTTTGTTGATTAATTTGATTCTTTTTCTTCACTCACTTTTTGTTTTCTTCCTTTTTAACATGACTTTCCCGAGTGGTTCTTTTTTCTATTTGTTTTGATTATTTTTTCCATAGTTTTTTTTTTTCTTTCACGCTTATCGATGAATGGTGAGTCAGATCAGTCATTGTTATTGGGTAGAGCCCGAGAACAGGAGACTGGATGAACGAATGCAGACGTAATATACACGTCTCAGCGTGAACCAGGCGCACAGCAGATGAAGGAACTCGGCCTGACTCGTTTGTTTCCTCTGTTCACGCTTGATTCTTCAGACCTTCTTCTTGATCTACTTTGTTTCTCGACAATTATAACAATAGAAGCACACGAACGACTACACTCTATCGTACTATCACACTCTATCGCACTCTATCACAGTATTGAGCCACCAACTATATCAGATATACTGCACTATCTCAATAACTCCCTAACTATCTATTTTTACTAACTATATATCTCTACTAACCAACAAATGTCGCCAGCAGCAGTATCAGCTTCACTTGCACGCCGTATTGCGTTTATTGGAGGAGGTAACATGGCAGAAGCCATTATTGGAGGACTGATTGCCAATTCCGTTCCATGCAGCAACATTGTAGTGTCTGAGCCATTGATTCAGCGCGCAGAATACATCAAGGATAAATTTGGAGTTCATATTGCCAACAGCAATATCACTGCAGTCAGTGGAATGAAGCCAGTGTACGAGGCGGCCGATGTGGTTATTATTGCAGTTAAGCCAAACTATGTGGCTCCAGTTATCAGAGAGACTGCCAATGCATTGATTAGCAGCAAGCCACTTGTCATTAGTATTGCTGCAGGTGTTTGTTTGAGCGATATTGAACGCTGGCTGACTGAAAATAATTCATCCATCGCAAAGAATGAGATTCCGCCATTGGTTCGCTGCATGCCAAACACTCCGGCATTAGTGCTGGAGGGAGCCAGTGGAGTGTACGCATCGCCAGATACAGTGAATGATGAGCAGCGTCAATTAGCAGAGACCATTCTTAGTGGAGTCTCGCGTGTTTACTGGATGGAGAACGAGTCGCTGTTAGATCCAGTTACAGCCGTTAGCGGATCAGGTCCGGCTTATTTCTTCATGATGTTGGAAGCCATGGAAAAGGGTGGAATTGAAGCTGGATTGACTCGTGAGCAAAGTCGCGAATTGGCTATTCAAACATGTCTCGGTGCAGCTAAAATGGCTATGCAAAACAAAAATACTACTCTTGAGCAGCTCCGCATTAACGTCACATCTCCAAACGGTACCACTGAAGCTGCCCTTAAGGTAATGATGGGCGAGGGTAAGGTCCACGAGTGGATTCAGAAGGGAGTTATTGCTGCCAGCAAACGCTCAACTGAGCTCGGCCAGATCTTCGGTAAGCTTTAATCATTATAATTGCCTTAATCATTGCAGTTGTTTTTAATTGATTATTACTGTGCAAAGTTAAAAGTAGCTATTAAAAGTAAAAGTAAAAGTAAAAACGAATTAACAAGGGAGAGTAACTGAACAATATTGAACTTAGAATAAAAAGGGAAGAAAGGAAGAAAGAAAACACTAACTGCAAAGCAAAGAAAGAAACGAGAACGGGAAGAGCGAGCGAGCAAAGATAGGGAAAGCATTAGCATAATCGAACTTTTTCATTACTACGAACACATGGCTTTTTCATTATAAAAAAACATACACTGCAGCGCTTAACAAATAGATTAATAAAAACGGCTGAGACTGTTGTTACTGTTGTTGCTGTTGTTGCTGTTGTTGCTGTTGTTGCTGTTGTTGCTGTTGTTGTTGCTGTGATGATGATGGTGGTGGTTGCAATTGCTGTGGAGGATGAACCGATGTCTGGCCTTCACTGACGGAGTAAATAGTAGGCGCTGATGATGATAGATCGTCTGGGGTAAATTGCATTGCCAGTTGACTACTACCACGTCGAGTTGAGATCAGTACATTGGTCCCACCACTGCCACTGCCGCTTGTGTGAACATTACCAGTTGCAAATGGATACGATGGTCGACGGAAAGGAACTGATGCTGAGGCTATTGGATGATAATATGGGGACGCATTGTGTGATCCAGGTGTGATTGGACCAGGGAGACTATTACTGCCTGCGCTACTAATTACAGTTGAAGCCAAGCTGCTTGAATTACGACGTGCATTCTGAGATGATAGCGTAGGACCAACCGGAGATGGAAGGCGAGGAAGTGAGTCGAGTCGAGTTGGCGTTAATGAAGCTGACTGGGCACCCCGCTGTTGGGCTGTAGACTGAGCTGGGAACACAATGGCGGGAATTGATGGTCTCCGGCCATCAGATGTGAGAGGAAGTGGTGAGCTGTGCTCGCGAGTTGGCTGAACACTTGGCGCAGTCATTGGCGAGGGGTCATACGATGTTGCATGAGTGTGCTGCTGAAGCGTCTGTTGCTGGAGAAGAGGCACACCACCAGGAGGAGACATTTCCTGCTTGATATTAATTGCATCGCTCTCTGTTGACAACTGTGATTGATAAAGTTGATCCTTTTCAGTTTTAATCATCTGAAGAGGCAAGTTAGATTGCTGTCGATGGTGATGATTTTGATGACTCTGATGACTCTGGCTATGTTGCTGCTGCTGCTGCTGATGATGTTGATATTGATGATTCTGTCGCTGAGGTGTTGGCAGTGTTGCTGAAGAATCCGAGCGAGACTGCAGAGCTCCAGGCGATGTTAAAGAAGTACGTGGTGAAGTGATAATAGGCTGCAATGAGCCACGTCGATTTCCAAGCATGTCATTAGATACCTTTGGAGCGGGGAGAACAATGCGCTTTGGTGGAGTTTGACCATCCTGACTAGCTGCTACTGCTGCAGTTGTTGCCACTGTTGCAGACAGTGTCGCTGTGGTGTCATACTGAGCTGGGGCGGCCACATTTGCTATGAAGGCGTCATCATGAGTTCGCTTCCGGTCGCTACCAGGCGAAGCTATCGACAGACATGAGATGCCCTGGACTGCACTGTGGCTGTTGCTGTGTGGACGTTGTGTTGGCACATAGCTGTGCAACTGCGAATGATGTGGCTGCTGGAGCTGATGAGGTGTTTGAGGCTGCTGATGCGGCGGCGTTACCATGGGCTTCGTATACGTTGGGGATTGCTGCTGGTGCTGATTTGGAAAAGTTGGATATCCAGATATAGGTGTTTGCATCTTGAAGCCTCGGGGCGATGGAATCGGATGTTGCTGCTGTTGCTGTGTTAATGGGTGACTGTGGATTGGGAAGGTATTTGGATACTGTGCAAATGATGACGTGTTTGGTGTCATATGTGCCTGCGTCTGTGTCTGTGTCTGCGAGTACATTGGAGGCTGCTGTGAATAGTGTGGATGCTGCTGATAGTGATACATCATTTGTCCAGGTGAAGGCAGTGGCTGGCCCTGGTGGTGCCCAGGATGAATGACAATCCGAGGACGTGGGTGCTGCTGTTGCTGTTGCTGCTCCTGCTGCTGTTGTGGTTGCTGATACTGTTGGTGTTGCTGTGGCTGCTGCTGTTGCATCGTATTGCTTTGTGAGCCAGTGCCATCATAGCTTGGAAAGACGCTGTATTGAGGCTGTTGGACAGGACGTGAGTTATCAGACTGGGACGATCGTCTATCGCCTCGATTCAGCGCAGCTGGACGACGACCTCCTCGGCGACCTCCGCGCGGGTTTGCTTCTTTGCGTGCACGGAACTTGATGCCTTGGTCACTAAACATGCGATGTAGCGCAGTTGGAGGATCCATGCCGGGAAATGTGCGCGGCGAAAACACCTGGAATGGCTCACTCGACACTGCGGCCAGCAGCTGCGCCGCACCGAGTCCGCCATACTGCACAGATGAGCTGCTGTCCAAGTTCTCGACGCTGTCGTGCAGCACAAGCTCGTACAATGTGAAGTTCAGTTTGAACCAGCCATCGCTCGTAAAGTTGATGTCGGGAAAGACAAAGTAGCCGCCGTAGTCGTTGTCGAGCCCGCGCAGCCTGTTCATAGTCGAGACCTTTGTGCCGATACAAACCGCGTCGCCATTGACACCGTCCTCTGCACCACCACTGCTGTTTCCGCCTGAGCTGCGTCTTCTGTCACTGCCAGCACTTTGAGCCGTGCCTGTTTGTGGAGATGGCTTGACACGAACTGCTCTAACTGCCATGAAAACGTACGGGTTCTGCTGCCAGTTCTCACTGTTGAGTTGCGAGGCTTGTTCTGTCGTCAGCACTTGAACGACTGGCGACGGGTCACAGGGTTTCCGCTCGCGTTCCCTGTCCGAGGCACAGGCACGCAGTGGCTGTTGAGCAATCTCGAGCTTGAAGCCCATTCCCTGATTCTCCTTGATTCCAATGCTATTGCTGTTGCTTCTGCTGTTGCTGTTGCTGTTGCTGATTGAAGTGGTGCTGCACATCCAGAATGCGGATAACAGATCGAGGGAATGGTTGGCAGCAAGCCTTGGGCAGGTGAGCGGATGGATGGACGGACGGTCGGTCAGGTCAGCGAGATAGTCAGTGTATGCAGTCGCAGGTATATGAGTGGGAGGCGAATGGACGGTTATGGATATGGGTTGCCAGTGCTCTTTGTGTATCTCTGTGTTGGCGATATCCACTGACGCGAACTGGGGAGCGAGAGCGGGAGACCGGGAGACAGACAGAGAAAGAGAGAGAGAGAGAGAGAAAGAGAGTGGTGGAAATGGCTTAGGGGAACACGGCAATGATAGAGCTGGGCACGCGTGCAATAAAGCAAACGTCAGAGGACAAACAAAACAAAAGTGGGAAAGCAAGAAAGAAGGCAAGCAGGCAGGCAGGCAATCGGGGCGGGCAGTGAGATAAAAAAAAAAAGGACGATGAAAAGAAGAGGCGAAGAGGCAAAGAGGTTCCCAAGTTGGTGAAACGATTACTGTGGAGAGTGGAGGGAGGGGGTGCCCAGTACCTTTAACCCGAACGTGAGCTGTTAGCCTGCGCGCGCGCTCGCGCGCGTGCGTGAGCGAGGTTCGGCGGGGGCGGCGTCTATCTTCATTTAGAGAGGTTCTAAATCCCAGGTGAGATTCGTTCGCTTTTGGCTGCTCGCCTTCTAGATTTGGAATGTTACTCCGCTGTATAAGGGATGCGGCTCTTCACACATTGAGCTAGCATTTGATATTACAACACCACACACACCGCGAGTCGCACGGAATGGATCCAATCGAAGTGCAGACAGGCAGCCAGTAGTCTTGCTAAATTGATAGTGCTAGTAGCTTATTAGGCGTACAACAACAGCAACAACAGCAACAACAGCTGCTACTACTATTGCTACTACTACCGGGTGCGCCGCATCAATCGAATCAATCGGATCAATCAATAAGATCCGCATCTCCAATTGGAGCCAAACCTACAAATCCACATCGACTTGTTCTACCCTCTGTGCAAGGAGATTAATATTACGTGGGAAAGCTTCAGCAATGTCGATTCTTTTTTTGTCCAAGCTCCTGCTGCATCGCACTCGCTGTCGTGTGAAGCCAGTACCTGTTTTGTCTTTTTGTCTTTGTCTTTGTTTTTGTTTTTGTTTTTTTTTACTCCTGTCTGTCCGTGTGTGTATGATGTGTGTTTCTTTCTCATAACCACACACACGCTTTGTTTTGTTTTGTTTTCTTTTGCTATTCTGAGTGCTAAATGAACCGCAGAGATCGACGGGAACGAAGAGAGTATGGCTCGGCGACACGCACGTATGGAGCCAATCCACGGGCAGGTGCCGCTAATGGAGAACGGCGTGCTGTAGGCGTGCTGAACCGAACTCATCGTGCGTCTTCATCGCTTGCTGCGCACACATCCCCGTCTCAGTTTCGTGCTATCATCGAATCGAGTCGATCAACCAGCCAAGCCAGCAATCCATCCAATGCTGCTGCTACTGCCAAAGCATCGGTAAGCAGCACGTCAAGTACTGGTGCTCCCAATCTCACTCTACCCGGCCCGCGCAGCCCGGCAACAAGCCCCATCAGCAAGAACCATTCTGTCCACGCGAGCATTGCAGCTTTGCGTCGACAGCGTAATGCCAAAAATGATTCGAGTCAGCGCTCTCAATCACAAACATCGTCAACCAGCGCACCTCAAATGAGCCTCCATAGTTCACCAAACTGGTCAGCAACATTCCCTGTCAGCAGCCAAGCTGATGATCCAAGCCAACCTCTAGATTTGGAAAAAGAAGAAGAAGAAGTGAGTAGTCGCACCAAAGGTGTATCTAAGGCAAATGTGAATGTGGATGCTGCTGCTGCTGCTAATGATGATGATAGTAGCAGTAATGGACAGTATTCATCCAGTTTTGAAGACTCGATTGAGTCTGATGATGAGCAAACAGATGGAGTTTTGAGCCAACTCGCGATAACTCCAGCTACAGTTCGTACAACGGGCCAACGTATGCGTCCAAAGTCCAAAGTCACTCAGCCATTCCTTGCCCAAAACGAAGATCGCAGTCTAATCACATCGTCGCCACTATCTGCCATCAGCGCTTCTCAGCATCGAGTTACTCGTGATGACGAGCCAACTGCAGATAGTACACAGCATGTCCCACAGTCACCATTGCCATCCAGCCAGCAACAAAATAGTAATGAGGAAAGCAAAGTAGAGAGTCAGTCCAACAACGATGAAGAAGGTGATGGTGATGAAAACGATAATGACGACGATAAAGACAGCAGCAGCGAAGATGAAGACACTGACGACAGCAGTAGCAGCGATGACGACGACAATGGTGATGATGATGATGAAGATGGTAACAAAGATGAGGATGATGTGCATTCTGATGGAGATAAGGTTGAAGATTTTGGTCACTCAGCAGACAGTACGGAGACTAACGAAGATATTTATGGTGAGCCGTTAGTTGAATCGCAGTACTCCATCCCACCACTTGCACACGATGAGACTCAAAACGCACCGACGGAGTCACAGGACGGCGTTGATAGCCTCGTCAGTCTTAGCTATGAGTCCCAGCACCAGTCGACAGAACATGATATTGATGATAGTGGCGAAGCGGAGCAGCCCATTGCAACCGCCTCATCAGGTAGCGATCACGATCCATCACTACCTAACCCAACTCCAGTCACGCAGTCAGCAGCCGATGCAAATGATGATGACGGCGATGTTGAAGTTGAATCCGATGATGATGCTGATGAAGGTGATGATGGTGGTAATGGTGGTGAAGATGAAGATGAGCAGGAATTTAGCATGGTCAGCAACGCAGTTCCTGAAGAACAAGAACAGGCAGATGTAGATGTAGATGTAGATGCATCCCAAACTGATGGCATTAGTGAACCAACCAGCAGCTGGTTACGCTACTCTGCAGGGACATCGCAGGAACCAATGTCGAGTCTGCCCACTGACGAAGGTATTCCAGAGACTCCTGCTCATTCACAAGTAACTATTACCAATTCTGATCAACAATCTCATCCTAAAGAATCTGAGACGCAGCAAAGTCAGCAGTCAGAATCCACCATTTTGCAGTCAACTGTCAATCCACATGTTAATGCACATGTTAATGCACACAACACGTCTTCATTAGTTAGGGCTGGACCTCCTCAAAGTAATATCTCCACCACATCACATGCTCAGAAACAACCGCCTCCTCTCATTTCTCCTGCCGGTGTCCTTCTGCCACAACCACTGCCACGTGCACCACAGCAAATGCGAATCACAAACTTCATCTTCCAGCAACAGCAACTACAACAACAACGTGCAGCAGCAGCATCAACAGGTAGGATGGTTAATTCAGCTCAAAATATGTCCGCAGCAACAACAGTGTCTAATCGTCCTGCACTCACGTCTCGGCTTGAATCATTCGCTGGAAATAAACGCAAAATGAACAACAGGCTCATTAATGATGATATATGTGATGATGACAATGATAATGATGATGAGGAAGAGGACGAAGATGGCTTTGTAACCAATAGAATGGCTGGAAATGGAAAACGTGTACGCCACAATAATGCTTCAACAATCGGCAATCTTTCAGATAATACTACAGTTACACACTCAGCACGACCACCATCACCACATCTACGCACTCGGCTTGATCAACTGCACCAAAGAGCAACTAGTAACAATACCGCAGCTACCGACACAGTGCAGTCTAGAAGACTAATTCTGCTGGCAAACTCTGCTCACGCAGCATCTACAAGAGCTCAGAATCAGATACGACGATCGCTTCCTATCATTACAGAAGAGATGAAGGTGTACCATTCGACTATTCTTGAGATTGCTAATACAGAAAACATCAACGCAACGTACTCGGAAGTGTTCAAAACCGCATTGGCATTCTGCAACAGCTTTGAAGATGCTGAATCTCAACTCAGAAACAACACAGCAGATGGCGTCAAGTACAAGACAGCTATGCCAATGTGGACAGCTTCGGACGATGCGGTGGTTCGAATGAGCAAGATCCCAAAGGCGGAATTTGAGAAATTGAAAGCGA
>MU602941.1:0-12284 GCA_025201865.1 Ramicandelaber brevisporus
TGTTGGGCAGACAAAATACATGGAAATGTTATTCAAAGTCTCGAATTGAAGGAAAAAGAGATGGAATGTATCGTTGAATTATAAGAAAGAGTGAAGGCGAAGTTTATAGAGAAAGAAAAGGGAAGGTGTCGAAAGGAAAAGGTGAGTGATGAGTTATTTTATTTAGGAACGAAGTCCAGATACAGACACAGACACGGTGGTTGAAGCTGAAGGATGGTTGAAAACAGCAGAGCTTGTTCTCGATAGAGTTGGAGTTGAGTGCCTTGACGATGTCCTTGACCCAGAACTCGAGCCAACCTTAGACCCAAATCTTGCTGGGATTGGAGCTCTTTCGAGAACCAGCAAGCTCTCTGAGGATGTGGATGAATGCAGTGGAATTGGCGTTGCACTGATGAGTGTCGATGAGTTGCCGTGTGCAGTTGCTGTTGCAGACAAAACCTGATCGATGCTGTCGCTATTGTTCGATGGAGTTCTCTTGGTTGCAGTTAGTAGCGATGAGGCTGGTGCTGTAACAGACCTGTGCTGAAGTGCAACGCCGCTGCAGGATCGATGCAAAATGTGACCACGCGATCTAACACTCAATCCCCATCCGCTTCTTCCCATAATATCTCCAGAGCTGCTGCTGCCATTCGCATTGAGTATTGTGCCGTCTGTGCTTACTGCAGTTGAAGGTGTTCTTGACATTAGTGGGATGGAGGGACTCTTTCTCAAATCACTTACTCTATCCAATCTTAGCCGATGATCACTGTCAAGAACAGTGTAAACCGCTGCACCGACACTCAACAATGTACCGAAACTGGTGCTGGCTGTAATCATAAACAGTATAATCTGTTGGTATTTGACAGCATCCATTACAGGAGCACCACCCAATATCTGGCCAGTCATCATTCCGGGAATGGCAATCAATCCAGTAATGGACATTGTGTTAATGGTGGGCAGTAATGCATTCTTCATTGCATCCACTACTATTGGTCTCGCAGCTTCCCATCTGCTTGCTCCAAACGACAGATGCATTTCAACTCGATCCTTAAAATCGCACACATTTGTCAAAAATATGTTCAATCCCAATGCAATTCCACCCATTCCATTGCCCAAGAGCATCCCCAGTGTTGGAATAAACTTACTGGCTTCCCAATAGGGCTCGACTTCCATTGCAAATGCATTTCCATACAGACAAATCACTATCGCACTAATATACATTGATACCAATACTGAGACAAACATTCCCGTGTGCCTCAATTTGGCTTTTATAAATGTGGTTTCGTATGCACCCAATAGAACAAGAGTCATGGCCATTGCGAGTACAATGAATGGATTTCGAGTGCTGAAGATTTCTTCGAGAACCTGACCCATGATTGTAAGCTGGATAACACATCGCACTGCGCCAATAACCAGCGATGTTGATAAGCCGAGACCAAAACTGACGGAGATGCCAGCATTCAGAAACAAGAGCAGTGATGCTTGTATAACATTGTGCCAACCGAGTGGGATTGTATCTTCCGATGTCATTGTTGCTGCTGTTGCCGTTGTTATTTTTATTCAGTTGTTGCTGCTGTTGTTGCTGCTGTTGTTGTTGCTATAGATATTCGCGTGGTCTGTGTGTGTTGTATGTGATAACCGACAAGGTTGGTTTCAATTTGCTGCTTTTGGCTGTTGTTTCTGTTGTGAACAAAGCGAGAATCGAAGGATGAGGCTTGTGGAATAACAATCACACAAAAGAGCCAAAGGAAAAGGATGAAACTGCAGCTGGAGCTTCTTTGTTATTTGCTCAATGTTGCGTTGTAGTGTTGCAGTGTTGCAGTGTGTTGCGTTGCCTTATGTTGCAGTGTGTTGCGTCGTGCTGTGTACTGTGCTTTATTGTATTGAGCTGTGCTGTGATGTGCTGTGTTGTGCTGTGCTGTGCTGTTTTGCGTCGCACGTTTGATGGTGCAGCGTGCTTCCCTCTTTAACCGAATGCGGTATCAGTTAGGCGTCGCGCACTGGCCCAGTCAAATCCCAGTTCAAAGCCAAGCAAATACCGCCAAGAAATTTCACTAACGATTCTCCGGAGCCGATGTCAAAGTAACTGCTGTGGATGACGCGGTGATAACTGGCCAGTTGGTTGAAAGCTACACAAACACGCGCAGTCAATATATTCCGGAAGAAGAGTGCTATGACGTTGAGTGGAGTGGAGTAGTGTGTATGTGTGTATGTATGTTTGTATCTGTATACAACGAGATCACTTTGTTGTTTGCTGAACAGTCGAACAATCGAACAATCGAGCACACACACACGCACAAACAACAAGAAACAGTAGGTAGAAGAGACCCCACTCGAGTGGATTCGCAAAATGAAGGAGGAAGGGAGGAGAGCAGGAGAGAGTGAGAGCAGGGAGAGCAGGAGAATGGTGACAAAGACAAAGAGACGGCAATGAGAACTAGTGTCTGAGACAAACAAGAGATCACTCACTCACTCACTTCAAGAAGAAGAATGAGAATGAGATAATGAGAAGAAGAGAAGAAGAGAAAAGAGAGCTGGAGAAGTTTGGAGTAAGAAGTAAGAAGTAAGAAGAAAATAAAGAGAGAGAAAGAGAGTGTGGAAGAAGAACAACCTCGCCGGTTAGATGGTAATCGAAAGGCGCAGCAACAATAGCAAACAAGAATTCAACAAGTTTTTTTTTATTTCTCTTTCAGAGTGGATTGTGTCACTAATTAGCGCGCGGAGATGATGGTGATTGGTTGAGAATGAGAAATTGACTGGGGTCGATGACCACGCGTAACCGACACGGTAAAAAGAAAGTGGAGTCAGTCCGGGTATATCGAGTCAAGCGAGATAACAGGCGATAAAGGTAAAGTAAGGTAGAGTAAAAGGTGGTTTACAGTGGTTTACAGTGGTTACAAAACAGGAGCTGGAACCAAAGCAACGGGCAGACAAAAACTTTTGGCACGCAGCGTTCCGAAACTCGATCTCAACTTGCTTCCACTCCTGAACATTCTCAAGGAGTTTGACTTCGTTGTTGTCGTTGCCCTGTCTGATTCCGTTGATTGCTTTGATCACTGAATTCTGATCTAACAAATCTCATGCTTCGATCCATTTAATTACTATTGGAAACGGAGGGGGAGGGAGGGAGGAGAACAGTTGAAACAGTTGATGTGGTTTAAAATTCAGGGCATTCAACGATTGTCACACCTTGTGAAGCGGAGGTTGAGCCATCTTCGTCGAAAACAGAAGTCGAGCAGTACTGTGCACAGATGTAGCTGTCTGTGACGTGGTTGTAAATACTTCCGTCAAGTAGCGTGCAGCTGGTGCCTGAAGTGCCATCAAAGGCGTCCCAATCGTCTTCTTCTGCATC
Organism: Ramicandelaber brevisporus; assembly: GCA_025201865.1. Classification (NCBI taxonomy): domain Eukaryota; kingdom Fungi; phylum Kickxellomycota; order Ramicandelaberales; family Ramicandelaberaceae; genus Ramicandelaber; species Ramicandelaber brevisporus. The sequence continues at coordinate 3,332 of MU602941.1, forward strand.
GAACGACTGGGCAGCAGCGGAGGCAACGAACACTGCGGCGAACACTGCAAAGAAGACCTTGAGCTTCATTTTGGTGATAGCGGTGGTAGTGGTGGCGGTAGCAGCAACGGAAGACAGGTGGAGTAGACTGGTAGCGGTAGAGGGAAGACAGAAAATAGGTGGTGGTTATGCGTGAGTGCACGAAGAGGAGGGTCAGGAAGAGTACAGCACCTCTTTCCCTTTCCAAAGTCCGACTCGCGTAAAAACTCTCTCACTTTTTCCACGATGCCCTGAGCAAGCCTCTTCTCTTTGTAAAACATCGGGAACGAGGGAAGGTTACCCGCGTCGTCTATTGGCAAATCTATATTTACGGAAACCCTATTCTGATGTGCTTCAAATGGCATTGACGCTGTCACTATTTCAGCTTTTTTTTTAACAAATAAAAGGTGAAGTGAGGCGAGGTGAGATAAGATGAGATGAAATGATTTTAAGTATTTATAATTTAGTTTCAAGAACAAACAGCTGCATACCATTGCGCACATTATCTTCAATGTCGGTAGTGTTCCACCGACCAAGTCTCGGCTCGCGTCCCAGTGCTACTGCACATGCCACAGCTGGCAGTGTGATCTGCACATCTTTGCTATTGCTGCCACCACTGCTACGGCTCGATGACTTCTTTTGCTTCAGGATAGCCTGTCTCATCAATGGTGGAGTCTTGAGCTCGCACAACGAGATGCAATTGACGATGCCCTTGGCCGGCACAGCTCCAAACTGGATAAACGACTTGTTATCCTCAGCCAGCTTCCACAACCGCACATATCCATCCCACGATCCCGTCATGAACATATCCGAGTGCGGCAGTGCAGCAACAGCCGTGATGGCACGCGGGCGACGAGTGTTCCAGCCCAATACCTTCTGGAGAGGCATCGGTTCGCCAGGGTTGTTGGCAGCAAACGCAATGGCACTGGCAACTGGGTTCTCGTAGCCGTGGGCAGCGTGGAAGACAAAGACGGGCTTCTTCTTGTGAATGCTCCACAGCGAGATTACGCCAGTGTCGCCGCCGGTAATGTAGCGGTCCTCATCAATCATGGCAACAGCGTCGATGCTGCCCTCGAGATAGTGGGTCTTGTTTTCGAACTGCTTGCGAACTGCATCTTCGGCACCAATCTCGTCACTCTGGGCAAGCAGCAAGTCAGCAAATGTCTCGTCCTTGTCATCGTCGTCATCATCACCCTCGCCATCTTCATCAGCACCGCGACCACGCTTGGATGCCTTGCCGTTAGCAGACTTTTCATAGCCTGGAGCAGACTCATCCAGATCATCAAAGTAGTCACCCTGGCGAGCGTTCGTTGATGTGGTAGCAGCAGTGTCAGCCTCTCTAACACGTGCTTTCTGGACCTTGAGCATACTGCCCTTCGTGGCTGCACCGCCCTTGAACACGAGCTGCTGTTCTTGAGAAATCTTCCACAAACGCACAGAGCGGTCACGACCGCCTACCGACACAGCTTGCTCACGAGTCAGCGCATCCATGTCATGAATCGATTCCTGATGGCCAAAGAGCGTCTCGATGTAACCGAGCTCATCAGTGTTCCAAAGCTTGATAGTACGATCTGCAGAGGCTGAGTACAATACGCCATTGTCAGTGCGTCGCTGGAAGACGAGGCTGGTGATGGCGTCACGGTGCTGCTGGAAGACCTTGACTGGCAGGAACTCTTCACCAGTCTTGCTGTTATCGCTGTTGTTGTTGTTGGCGTCCTTGGCGGACTTGGCTGTGTTAACATCCCAAAGACAGATTCTGTGGTCGGCGCCACCAGATGCCAGATACTTGCCATCGACGCTGACTGTCAAACACAAGACTTCTCCGGTATGAGCCTTTGCATTCTTTGGTGCACGTTTGCCAGTGCCACTGTTTTGAGCATACCGTGGACGAATGATACGGATTCTCTTGATGTTGTCACGAACAACACGAACGCCGCTGCCCAACTCGGCTGCTGATGTTGCTGTTGTTGTTGCTGACGAGGATGTCTTGGAACTCAAACCATTGGATGTAGATGGTGAGCCAGCAAACACATTTGAGATATCCCACTGTGCAATGATGCCATCTTTTGCTGAGCTGAACATGTGCAGCTTGCGTGATCTCATCGATCCGTCGGCCAGCAAAGATAAATCAAACGTGGGTGGAAGTGCCACTGCGGTTGTGGCCTTCTTTGTGCTCTCTCTGGTGCTGAAGAATATCACATTATTCTCATCCGGTACAACCACTGCATCCGCAATCTTCTTTTGCATTTTGCCGGCAGCCTCCAATGCGTCAGAGTGCAGGCGGCTTGCAATAATCTCACGGTCCAAGTCTGCTGCATCAGTCTCGCCAACCTCGCCAGCCAAATCCGACTTGACCGTCTCAATGTACCGTTTGGCAAGACGCAGTCTCTTGGCGGCGGCAGTCTCGCGCTCAGCAGCTTCCTCGGCCTCTTCATCCTCATCTCCCTCGCTCTCAGCGTCACTGTCAGTCATTCCAGCGCGCAATTCCATCTCGTCAATGCCACCATCGCCGCCACCAGTGTATTTGGACAAATCAGCATCGTCATCATCATCATCACCATCGCTGTCTGCATTTTTGCCCAAGGCTGTCTTTTTGCGCATGTAGCGGCGATTGTCACGGCCAGTGCCAGCAGCATCTCCAGAGTCTAATCGCCGGCGCTTGGCACCTTCCACTGACGCAGCTTTTCTCTTACCGCCTGCCGCTGCTGCCGCTGCTGTAGCTGGACCAGATCGCTGTCTTGCCATCCTGATCTGCGTGTCTCAACTTTCGTACTTTTTTTTAATTTTATTTTAATCGGGATCTTCAAATAAAAACCGTACGAAACACTCTGGCTCCTTTTTTTAAAAAAGACAAAAGACAAGAAAAATTGAAATCCAATTTGAAAGTGCTAATAATAATAACGTTAATAATACTACTATTACTATTAATTAGTTTAGAATTGCATTTGATGGTCACGAATGCCGTTGGCATCGACAATCTTAATCTTCCACTCTGGCAAGTTGATCACAAACCGATGCTCAAGCTCCTTGACACACAATCTCAGCAGCTCCTCCACCTCTGCCACAGTCATGCCAGGACGATGGAATCGATCCAAAATCGATACGCACAAAAACGCAGCATAGCCATGGCCGCCATACTCAACCTCGTTCATCGCAGCCAAATAATCCAGCCAGTACAGCTGTGGCTTGCCGGTCTTGACATCGTAGCCAGCGACCAGCGAGCTCACATCGTATGGCCCACCACGAGAGCGCAGCGATTGAGCAAGCGTGTTGCGGATAAAGGTAGCACATGCGAGCGGGGTAAGCTCAAACTCATTGATGATGTGCTGCAGCTTGGCGTTCTTTTGGATGTACTCGGCAAAGTTGGTGGTATCGGAGGCCTCGCCGGAATAGACCAAGAGGGTGTGAGAGGTTAGAGCGCGCGAACGGTCAAGACCCTTCTTGAGAACGGTAATGCCGCGTGCTGCGTTTGTGTCGGAGAGGGTCATCACGAAGCCGTCGCCCTTGACGGCGAGGATCGCTTCCATATTGTTCGGCATCGCGTTTCGTTCAAACTGATTTGCGCAATCAAAGCGAGGTTAAAAAGTGCGTGTGGGGGTGTGTATGTGTATATGTGTGTGTTGTTGTTGTGGTTGCTGTTGTTACTGGAGGTTGCAGTTGATGAGCGAACGCGTCATGCCAGCAAGCTGAACTGGATTTTGCTGGCTGGAAAAAAGTAACAAGCCAGAAAAAAAAACAGCAAGAACAGCAACACACTCAAACCAAGATGACTGATCAGTCTCGAGAAGAGCTGTTTGCCGAGCTTGCAGCTGTCAAAGCAGAGAATGAGCGGCTACGAGCTGCTCTCAATGCCCAGCAGCAAAATCAGCAAAATCAACAGCAACAGCCACAGCAACAGCAGCAGCAGCAGCCTGAACATTCAAGTATTGCGAACGAGAATGGTTTGACTAATGAAGAGATCCGACGATATGGACGGCATTTGATCATGCCGGAGATTGGAGTCTCTGGACAACTGAAGCTGCGCCAGGCATCTGTATTAGTAGTTGGTGCCGGCGGCTTGGGCTCGCCATGCATTCTCTACTTGGCTGCAATGGGAGTTGGCCGACTAGGCGTTGTTGATCACGATGTTCTCGAGACTAGCAATCTACAGCGTCAGATCATTCACACTGAAGCAAGAGCAGGCACATCGAAAGCTGAGTCGGCAAGGGCATCTGTCCAGGCGCTCAACTCTGGCTGCGAATGCACTGCTCACGATACGCTGCTTACTTCAGACAATGCGATGGGGATCTTTGCACAATATGACATTGTGATTGATGCGTCAGACAATGCCGCTACGAGATACCTCATCAACGATGTCTGTGTGTTGCTAAAGAAGCCGCTTGTGAGCGGAAGTGCAGTCCAGATGGAAGGCCAGCTGACTATCTACAACCATCGCAACGGACCGTGCTACAGATGCATGTTCCCGCGTCCACCACCCGCCTCTACCATTGTCAACTGCAATGATGGCGGCGTGCTTGGTGTGGTACCTGGAGTCATCGGCACGCTACAAGCGCTGACTGTCGTGCGGATATTGCTCGGCATGGATGCTGATGAAGCCCCATACATGCTGCTCTTTGATGCACTGAGAACGCCACACTTTAGACACATCAGAATCCGTGGTCGTCAAAAGCAGTGTGCGGTGTGTGGCGACAATCCAACCATCACTGAACCCATCGATTATGTGCAGTTTTGTGGCGCAGGTGGGTACGACGATGATGGCAATGCCATTCAGCTGCTTGATCCAGAGATGCGCATGTCAGCAGTCGAGTACAAGCAGATGCGCGAGGCTAACGTTCCGCACCTGCTGCTTGATGTGCGTCCCCGAGTGCACTTGGACATCTGCTCACTGAACCCGCACGCTCAAGTCGACTGGCTCAAGATGGAAAAGTCAGGTGGTGACCAGCTTGCCAAAGATGCCATTGACAGCGCTCTGGCTACGCTGACTAGTGGCAGCAGAGGTGGTGAAGAAGTGCCGATTGTAGTCATTTGCAGACGAGGCAATGACTCGCAGCTCGCAGTCCAGCTTTTGAAAGACAAGTTGGGTTTGAGCAATGTCCGCGATGTAACAGGCGGCTACACTGCCTATGCACTGCATGCAGACTCAACATTCCCAATTTACTAGAACGTGTATTTTGTCTTTCTGTCTGTCTGTCTGTTTGGCTACGTGTCTATCAGCATGCCTGCTGCAATCGGCTGCATCCATCTTGAATAAACTCCCTCTCTGGCTGTGTGCACGCATGTGTGACTTCACTTTTGACCTGACCCCGCACGCGCTTCACCTCCTTAAAAATGAGCTCTACCACCTCACCCACCTCACCCCCAACTCACTCACCTCTCTATCTCTGTTCTCACCTCGTTGTAGCCACTCGCTCCTTATAAACACCTCCCCCTCCGCTGACTTGCAAACAACTTTCTCAATCTACTTGAGCCACTACTACTACTACTGTTGCTACTACCACTACTACTACGACGAGTAACTGCCTTGTTCATCGCCTTTCCTTCCTCCTCCTCCTCCTTCAACTTTCTAAACAGACATGGGTACAGAAACTGGTCCTGGCTCATTCCAGCAGCTATCTCAGCTCTCGACCTCCACCAAGCCGTCGCCAGTGCCCTCTCGAACCTCAACACCAATGTTGCTCCAAGCTCAGTTCATCTCGCGGCCATCTGCTTCAGCTTCTCTGTCGTATGTCGCAGATGAACTAGACGCTCAGCAGCAGAATCAGCAGAATCAGCAGCAATTGCAAGCCAACTCGTTTGGGCTCGGCATTGGAAGAGGCAGTCAGTCTCGGCTGCAAGTGGTCGCCGCTGACCAGACTTTTACGTACGTGTTCTTTTATCCCAGTTCGAACTGCCACGTACTTTCTGGGTGTATTCGTGACTGTTTAAAAATTTTTAACAGCTCTAACCAATGGAATGAGACTTGCAACTGCTGGTCACTATTCGATTGAAATGCAGCTTTGAGATACTGACATTCTTGATCAACATTTGCTTTGTACATACACAAACAATCTCTCTCTGTCATTGATGCCTCATTGTTTACAGAACTGAGCTGGCTCATTATATGCGCAAGAAATGGAAGCTGACCGACGAAGGCTTCAACTACAACCTCATCTCCGTTTTGGGCTCTCAAAGCACTGGCAAGAGTACTCTCCTCAATCGTTTGTTTGGCACTCAGTTCCCCGTCATGAACGAGTCTCGCCGCCAGCAAACCACCAAGGGCATCTGGATGAGTCGCGCCAAAGACACCAATGTGCTTATTATGGATGTCGAAGGCACAGATGGTCGCGAGCGCGGCGAGAACCAAGATTTCGAGCGCAAGAGTGCATTGTTTTCACTGGCAACTTCAGAGGTGTTGATAGTCAACATGTGGGAGCACATGGTTGGATTGTACAACAGCGCAAATATGGGACTGCTGAAGACTGTATTCGAAGTCAATTTGCAACTGTTCCAGCGTCAAGGTGGAGCTCGTATGCTTCTGTTGTTTATCATTCGTGACCACACTGGCTTGACGACACTGCGTGATTTGGCTGATATCTTGCAGACAGATTTGACGCGTATCTGGGACTCGCTTGCCAAACCAGCCGGTCAGGAAGACAGTCGCATCACCGACCATTTTGACTTCAGATTTGCTTCGCTGCCTCACAAGATTTTGCTGCCAGAGAAGTTTGAGTCCGAGTGCAACAGACTGCGCATTTGGTTTGAGGACGCTCGCCATCCCGAGTATGTGTTTAAGCCGCAGTATCACCGCAGAATTCCGGCGGATGGATTCCCGAAATATGCAGAGACCATTTGGGAGAAGATCTTGACCAATAGAGATTTGGATCTGCCTACGCAGCAAGAGTTACTGGCGCAGTATCGCTGTGATGAGATTAGTGCAGCTGTATTCACGGTGTTTCAAGAGGCGAGTAAGCATTTGCGACCAGTGGTGGTTGATGCGGGTAAAGTTGTGTCGGATTTGGGCAATCAAATGAGAATGTTGTTTGGTGATGCACTGGAGCAGTTTGACAAGAGCGCAAGCAGATATGTGGCAGCAGTGTATCAGCGCAAGCGCACAGAGCACATGTCAAAGCTGAGTGCTCATCTGCATGTGCTGTTCATGGCGCAGCTGCGTAGCTTATACAAGCTGGCAACTGTAAACTTCACTGCGGCGCTGCAAGCCAAAGTGTCCAGTGGTAGTGATTACAACTTTGCTGCATTCACCGCCAGTGTCGTCGATGATACTATTCACGAGTTTGATCAAGCCGCTGCTGACATGGTCCTCGCAGTGCCATCTGGTGACGGTATCAGTGGCGGTGTGATGGCTGATTGGTCGTTTGCTCACGAGAGCGATGAGCTTCGCACTGAGTTGGTCTCCATGACGGTCAAATTCCGTGATGAAGAGATCCGCAAGCTGCACATGCGTCTCGAGCGCAAGATCCGCCACGAACTTGATGAAGCCGTCTCGTCTGCATTTGGCGAGCCCACTCCAGAGCTCTGGTCGTCCCTCCTCATCTCGTTCTTCAGCACAACAGCCAAGGCCGACCAACAACTCACTCAGCGCCTCAGCGAGTATTCCATCGCATCCAGTGATATTACTGTGGCGGTGCAGCGTATGCATGTCGAAGCATGGCGCATTCTTCGCAAAAAGATCGATGATGAAATGGCAGATGGCATGGTCATCATGCGCTTGCGTGGTCGACTCGAGGAGCGATTCAGATATGATTCCAATGGACTGCCGAGAGTGTGGCGTCCAGAAGACGACATTGATGCGTTCTTTGCTGAGGCGAAGCGCGATGCCACGCAGTTGCTGACACTGTTTGAAAGGATTGACGTTTCGAGCCGTGTAATTGAACTTGGCGATGGTAGTAACTTCTTCCCAGCCAGCATCGAATCGACACCAAGCGGCACAGGTAAAGGCGGTGTGGAAACGAGCATGGCCGTCGATGCAGAGACTGATGCAGATGACGATGCAGACTTTGACATCTTTGCCACTTTGGTGACCATTCAGCCTGCTCGTAAGCGTGAGTTGCTGCGTCGCTTCCAGCGTGAATCCGATGCACTGTACCTCGAGGCCAAGCGCTCAGTGGTTGCTACAGAAGCCAAGATTCCAGCCTGGACGCTCGCTCTGATTCTCATCTTGGGATGGAACGAGCTCTTGTTTGTACTGGCAACTCCAGTGTATCTCCTGCTGTCGCTCTGCCTGGGTGGGTTGTGGTACATTATCCATTCGCTTGGTTTGTCTGATCAAGTTCTTGCTGGTGTCAACATGCTGGTGCTTTCTGCTGTCAAATCAGCTCAAGACAAAATTGGCGAGGTTGCTGCCTCGACTGCTGCCGTGGCTGCCGCCAACAACAACAATAATAATGGTAACAAACGCACGAATGGATATCACAGCGAGTACGACACTGAAGTTTGGTCGAGCAATGTTGACTCTCCTTACAGTCGCCGCACCAGCACTTACAAAATGCCTGGCACTGGTGATGATGACTATGCGATGGATAACATCAAACCAACCTCTATTGCTAGCGATTCCACCTATTAATAACCACGCTTTTATTCCTTTTATTCATCCTTTATAACTCATTTTATCTATTAAATTTAAGTATATTATCTTTTACAATACATCCTTCAGGCTAACCGTGCCAGATCCGCGCTCCAGCGGCTTTGGCTGCGACTCAGACGGCTTCCATCCAATCATGTAAATGATCTGGAATGTTGCCGGAATGGATCCATCGGTCGGATCGCCGTACATCTCCCTGTAGATGGACTCGGCCGCCATGATTGTGTCGCGTCCGATCCATCCATCTCGCTTCAGGACTGCATTGCTCTCTCCCATCGCTCTCAAGTCCTGCATCAGATGCATCATCGATGGATACCCAACCGTCAGCTCATCGATGTCGACCGTCAGCAGTGTAAA